>JAODAL010049718.1:0-27964 GCA_025379985.1 Phyllomedusa bahiana | reverse complement strand
GGTATGCAGCTCTTTTCAGGGGGGTTTACTCCACGGGCAGATAGTGCCAGTATGCTGTATCATTAGGTATGTAGTGGTAATGTATAGGGGTTTAGATATTAATATTTTTTAAAAAAGATAAGTAAAAGTTAATTTTTTAACGGGATTATTATTTGCAGGATAAAATTTAACTCTTCAGAGACGTCTCCTGTGAGTCACTAGATATAACTTTACTGTAACCATTTATATGTCTACAGAGCCTGTGTACAGCTGGCATCCATCACTGTATGGTCACTGTACGCTGTAGTATTGGTTGTAGTATAATGGTTTATACTCAGTAATGGTCAGTTTGTATTATTCGGTCACTATATGGTGGTGATATGTGGTCATGGTGTGGTGGTATTATTTGGTCACTGTGTGTTGGTGATATGTGCTCTTAGTGGTCCTGGGATTCTGGTTTTGTGTAGTATGTTATTTGGTAACTGTATGACTTATTTAGTAGTTTTTTATTGTAGACATTGTGGTAAAGCTTTTTTGTATATTTGGCTTTGGTTGATGGTGATGCACTGTGTCGCATAGTGGCGCATTATGTGACCAGGGGTGGGGGGGGGGTGAAATTTCTTCACCTCGCCCTGAGTGAAATTTAGCCTAGGAACTGCCCTGACTACAGCATCTTACAGAATAAGGGACACAGCGCTGGAAACAGCAGGTCTGCCACTAGCTTGTGCTGTCCTCATCAAGGGGGCATAACCCATGTGACAGGTTCTCTTTAAGAGTCCGTCAGAGTTGGCAGTTGGAGAGTGACCAGGAAGCAGCAGGCCCCTCAATCTGGGAAGAGGGGTGGATGATACCCCTATTTGGCATAGAAGGAAGGGTCTGTGAGGTTAAGGCCATGTAAATAGTTAGAGTTTAAAGCAGGAAAACCAGGAGAGGCCGGGGCATGGACTCCACTTCAGTGCCGGTGCGTGTCTGGTGAAAAGGCATCGGCCTAGGAAGCAACAGGAAAGGTCAGCAAGAGGCCTGGACCATAGTGGAAAAACCACTGGAGTGGTCAGGTAGTAGCAGTGAGGTGGACAATAGGTGAACCCCTCGGGAGCTGCGTGAATGTGTGTATGCTGAAGAGCCTGCTGGAGCCTGATCTGGTTGTTCTGCGATGGTCGCTGCAAGACTGAAGTCAAAGCCTCGTTAATCCCGGTCTGTTTTGTGTCTGTCAAGTTATTCCTATGCCGCTGCACCACAGAGTCCCACACAGCACCTCTTCCCGCAGTACAAAGGGACCTGAGGACATCAGGGGAACCTGGAGGGTAGCTACTCTGGGCAACGGCAAGTTCACCCCATACCCCCCCTCTGCTAGCAATACCAGGAGAACCTGAGGGTGAGGGTGGTTGATCCTGGCAATCGGTGCCGCCAACACCGCCCATACCCTCCCTCTGTGAGCAAAGCCAGGGGAACCTGGGGGTGCGTTGGTTGCCATGGACAACGGGCGGGCGCAGATTGGGCGCCGCCGCAAGATACCCCATACCTCCCCTCTACCAACATCCTCATCTTTACATATGTAGAAAACGGGGGAATCTAACCCTGTCCTCATCTGTACCATGGCTGTACAGAAAGAAGAGGTGGCTGCGCATGCGCAGTTCTCTATGTTCTTTTTAATGGACATTCCAACTACAGACATACACACCCGCTCAGTTGTATTTAGTACTCCCATCGAACATAACAGAGACAGCCCGGCATTTGCAGTCACCTCTCTGTTGTATGCAGTCATTCTTTAGACAAGGACAAGAGGTAGGAGACCCCTATGTATGAGATATCTGCGGGTCGTAGAGGTGGGACACCCATAGCTTATTCTGTTGATATGCTATAAATTTCTGAGATGGCCTTTTATAGAATATTATACTATATCGAAATTGGGATGGGGTGTATATCAACTATTTGCTCCCTTCTCAACTCTAGGGTCAATGTTATTATTGTATTGGACCAATTTCAAACAAAATTGTTGAGTCTATGACCTGACCCAGCACATACAGTGCCTTTGCGAAAGTATTTGGCCCCCTTGAACTTTTCAACCTTTTGCCATATTTCAGGCTTCAAACAAAGATATGAAATTTTAATTTTTTTGTGAAAAATCAATAAAAAATGGGACACAATTGTGAAGTGCAACGAAATTTATTGGATATTTTAAACTTTTGTAAAAAAAAAATCAAAAACTGAAAAGTGGGGCTCTTCCCACAGATTCTCGATTGGATTCAGGTCTGTGACTGTGACATTCTAACCCCTGGAGACGTTTATTTGTGAACCTTCCATTGTAGATTTTGCTTTGTTTGGGATCATTGTCTTGTTGGAAGATAAATCTCCGTCCCAGTCTCAGGTCTTTTGCAGACTCCAACAGGTTTTCTTCTTCCAGAATGGTCCTGTATTTGGTTCCATCCATCTTCCCATCAATTTTAACCACCTTCCCTGTCCCTGCTGAAGAAAAGCCCAAACCATGATGCTGCCCCCACCATGTGTGACAGTGGGGATGGGGTGTTCAGGGTGATGGGGCTTGTTGCTTTTACGCCAAACATATTGTTTTGCATTGTGGCCAAGAAGTTGGATTTTGGTTTCGTCTGAGCAGAGCCCCTTCTTCCACATGTTTGGTGTCTCCCAGGCGGTCCCTTCTTCCACATGTTTGGTGTCTCCCAGGCGGCCCCTTCTTCCACATGTATGGGGTCTCCCAGGCGGCCCCTTCTTACACATGTGTGGTGGCTTGTGGCAAACTGTAAACAAGACTTTTTATGGATATCTTTGAGAAATGGCTTCTTCTTGCCTCTGTTCCATAAAGGGCAGATTTGTGCAGTGTACGAGTGATTGTTGTCCTATGGACAGACTGTCCCACCTCAGCTGTAGATCTCTGCAGTTCATCCAGAGTGATCATGGGCCTCTTGGCTGCATCTCTGATCAGTCTTCTTCTTGTTTGAGATGAAAGTTTAGAGGGACGGCCGGGTCTCGGTAGATTTGCAGTGGTCTGATACTCCTTCCATTTCAATATGATCGCTTGCACAGTGCTCCTTGGGATGTTTAAAGTTTGGGAAATCTTTTTGTATCCAAATCCAGCTTTAAACTTCTCCACAACAGTATCACGGACCTGCCTGGTGTGTTCCTTGGTCTTCATGATGCTCTCTGCGCTTTAAACAGAACCCTGAGACTATCACAGAGCAGGTGCATTTATACGGAGACTTGATTACACACAGGTGGATTATATTTATCATCAACAGTCATTTAGGACAACATTGGATCATTCAGAGATCCTCACTGAACTTATGGAGTGAGTTTTCTGCACTGAAAGTAAAAGGGCTGAATAATTTTGCACACCCCACTTTTCAGTTTTTTATTTTTTACAAAAGTTTAAAATATCCAATAACTTTCGTTCCACTTCACAATTGTGTCCCACTTGTTGTTGTTTCTTCACAAACAAATAAAAATTTTATTTCTTTATGTTTGAAGCCTGAAATGTGGCAAAAGGTTGAAAAGTTCAAGGGGGCCGAATACTTTCACAAGGCACTGTATGAACATTTTACCTTCTGTAGGCACAGCAGCATTGGTAGGTACATTGCTTCATGGAGAAGTCTGCATCTGCTTATAGTAAGGTTAAAGGGTTACTCTAGACATATAATACACCACTTCTAACTTCCATCAGGATACACTCACCATTTTAGTTACAGGACAGCTGTCGGGTCAACGCACTGAGTATCTGCTATTTGTAGGGTGCGAGGGCAGAGCGGTGTTAGATTATTTACTATTTATTTAGTTGTGTTTATCTCGAACTGGCCCCAACCACATGCAATGGTCATCTGAGCAATTTAACAGATATTTCATGAATTCTTATTTATAGATGCCTCAAATAAGCAGCTGGGTCCAGAAACTCTATATTATACCTATGGGAGATGATGAAACTGTACTGGGACAGTTACACTACACATAAAGTATGAACTCTGCATATCCTCAGCTTTTATTTTTAGGGGTGTTCTGCATTTCTTTTGTAAATTTTTACAAAATGTTACAGTAAAATTCCATGAAGTCGATCATGAGTGGTAAAGGGGTATTCCTATGACAGACACATATGGCATATCTTTAGGAAAAGCCATAAATGTCTGATAGGAGCGCATTTCGCCACGTATTTGCGCACTAATACGGGCGAGATGCGGCGAGAACTATGGATTACGCCTCCTCTCCCTGCTCATACAATACAATAGTATTGTACGCGCAGGGAGATAAGTGAAAAGTCAATTATTCGCGCCGAATACGCGCCACGAGTAATGAATGTCAATGGGCCGGCAGGTTGCTTTCCCCCCCCCCCCCTGCCATGGGAGTACGCACGTATTAGCGCGAGCTCCCAAAACACATGATGTACTGCGGCACGTACTGTACGCGCCGCAGTACATTGTGTGAACATATCCTGTGCACATATAACTGAAAATTTAAAACCATGCATGATTGTTCAAAAACCTGGAAGGAGAACCATTAGCAGTTTCCTTTCATGTGAGTAAAACCTCTAATCTGGAGAAATTGTTTTCCAGAAAATAAAACACATTCTCTGGATCAAGAAGACAGCGCGCCGGACTGGGCCCTGCCCCCTGGGCACGGCAGCACGTCACAGTGAGGGGGAGAGCAGAGGAGGAGTCCGGGCGCAGAGCGGGGCGGTACTTAAGGGCCGCCCTTCCACCCGGAAGAGCATTCGGCGCAGCACGTGAGAGGCAGTCCCTCCCGCCCGCCCTAATATAGTGTGGGGTTTGTTTTGTGGGAGGTGTGGTCGAGGGGTGTGTTTGTTCTTAGCAAAGTTGGGTGCTGGGTACATGTTATGTCCTGGTGGCTGTGGGCGGTCGAGGTTCTTGGAGTGGAGAAGAAAATTGGTGAGGGAGTCCTTCGGGGTAGGATTCCCTCAGTGTTTGGGTAACTTGGACGACCCGGCGAAGGTGGGCTCTTTCGGGGTGTTATCCCTGGAGAGCAAAATGGATGAGCCATGGAGTATGGCTTTTGGGCCCCCGAGCCAGTGGAGTACAACTGGGGGCAATGGTGGTTTGTCCCTTCGGGGATTTGGTTGCCGGGTCAGTTTGGGCTCCAAGGACCTCGGACCCATATCTGGTAGCGGTTGGATGAAAAAGTTGTTTGGTTATTTATGTATTTGTATATAGATATATATATGTATATGGAGAGGCACAGGTAGAGATATATATTTGGTATGTGGTTGTATATATTTACATACCATATATACTCGAGTATAAGCCGAGTTTTTCAGCACAAACAATGTTCTGAAAAATCCCCCCTCGGCTTATACTCGAGTCACTGTCGGCACTCAGGCTCTGCTATGGCCCGAGTGCTGACAGGGACGCTTCAGTTATATGCGGCTCCTCACGGAGCGCATATAACTGAAGGCCGAGCACGGCTGACAGTGCACAGGCGCTGCGATGGCCCGGGCACTGTCCGTCATCTCTTCCCCTGCATGCGACTCCTCCGGAGCGCACACCGGTGAAGAGATACCACTGCGGGGCACAGAGCGAGCGCTCCGTGCTCCGCAGTGGACTCCGGGCGGCCGCAAACTCGCGGCTGTCCGGAGCTCCCCGGCACAGGCAGCGTGCATGTCATCACGCTGCATGCGCGGCCTGATGCCGCCACCCACCTGTGCCGGGAAGAGCGCGCAGGACCGGACAGCGAGGAGGCCGGACAGTGAGGGAGACGGAGCAGCGGGGAGCCAGGTAAGTGATTTTTTTTTGTTTTAAAACGTTGCCTACACCTGCCTATACCTGTCTAGTACTGCCTATTGCTGCCTAGTACTGCCTATAGCCTACCTATAGCCTACCTATACCTGCCTAGTACTACCTATACCTGCCTAGTACTACCTATAAGCCTACCTATACCTGCCTAGTACTGCCTAAACCTGCCTAGTACTGCCTATACCTGCCTATAAGCCTACCTATACCTGCCTAGTACTGCCTGTACCTGCCTAGTACTACCTATACCTGCCTAGTACTGCCTATAAGCCTACCTATACCTGCCTAGTACTGCCTATACCTGCCTAGTACTACCTATAGCCTACCTATACCTGCCTAGTACTATGGGGGACATATAGCTGCCTATACCAGCCTATGGGGGACATTAAACTGCCTATACCAGCCTATGGGGGACATTAAACTGCCTATATCTGCTTATGGGGGACATTAAACTGCCTATACCTGCCTATGGGGGACATTAAACTGCCTATGTAATTTTATTGGTATCTATTTTTATTTTTAAAATTCACCAGTAGCCGCTGCGTTTTCCACCCTAGGCTTATACTCGAGTCAATAAGCTTTCCCGTTTTTTTGTGGCAAAAGTAGCTGCCTCGGCTTATACTCGGGTCGGCTTATACTCGAGTATATACGGTATATATATTTATATACCGGTTATAGATTTCTATTATATTTATATTGGTTGTTATATATTTATGTGTAATTTTGTTAATAAAACGGTTGCTGTGGCCAATTTAATCCAAATCGATGTTTCGTGTCATTATTGGGGGTGGCCGCAGTAAGCAGAAGTGTGGGGGAAGAAGGGAAGGAAGGATTGGTTGAGGGTAGGACGCGCATACTCAGCATTGCCCTGGGGTCATGAATCTGCTACATTTCAGAGAAAAAGGCGGTTGTATAAGAATGCATAAAACATTTTCTTTTTTATCCCATGAACACCACCACTCCTGTACGTGCTCTACAGTGAGTTGCAAAAGTTTTCCTATCCCTGAACTATTCCTCATTTTCAAAAGTTGCATCCACAAACTTAAATGTATTTTATTGATATTTTATGTGATAGAGCAACACTAATTAGCAAGTATTTGTGAAGTGTAAAGAAAATGATACGTGCTTTTCCAAAATTTTGCAAATGAAAAAAACTGTAACTGTGTCATGTACAATACCCCTAAATAAAATCTAGTGTGACCAATTGCCTTTGGAAGTCATCTAATTAGTAAACAGAGTATATTTGTATGAAATCTATTCCCAGTATAGCTACAAATGTTTTGTTAAAGCCTTAGAGGTTTGTTAGAAAACATTAGTGAACAAACAGCATCATGAAAACCAAGGAACACACCAGACAGTTCAGGGATAACGTTGTGGCAAAGTGTATTGCAGGGGTAGGTCTTAAAAAAAAAGCCTAAGTTCTAAACATCTCATGGAGCACTGTTCAAACCATTATCTGTAAATGGAGGGAGTATGGCACAAATGCTAACTTACAAAGACATGGCCGTCAACCTAAACTGACAGCCCAGATAAGGAAAGCACTAATTAGAGAAGCAGCCAAGAGGCCACAGCTCATGTAGGAGAATCTGTCCACAGTACAACTATTAGTTGTGTAATCCTAAATCTGTCCATTATGAAATTGTTGCAAAAAGAAAGCAATTTCTGAAAGAGAACCCCATATGATGGCTATTGCCCCAAACAAGAGCAAAAATTTCTACTTGACTCAAAATCTGGCAAACAGAATAAAATCCTGGAAGGGAGTTCCGTAGTCTCACCGCTCTTACAGTTAAGAATCCCCACCTGTGGTGATGGTGAAGCTTCTTTCCTCCAGGCGTAGAGGAAGCCCCCTTGTCATTGTAACAGGTCATTGTTACAGGTGTAAAAAGATCCTGCAAGAGATCTGTGTACTGTCCTTTCACATTGTACATGGTAATTACAGTAATTTGCCACTAAGTCATCTTTTTTCCAAGTTGAATTACCCCAAGTTTGATAACTTTTCTTAGTATTGAAAAAAAAAAACATTCCTTTATCCAACTTAGTTGCTCTCCTCTTCACCCGCTGCAGCTCAGCTGTGTCCTTCTGCATATAGCTGGTGCCCAAAACTGTACACAATATTCTACATATGGTCTCACTGGTGATTTATATACAGACAAAACAAAGTTCCTGTCTTGAGCATTTCTTTTCCTATTTTAATGCAAATAATAAAGGGGTAGGACGTGGGAAGCTTGCAAATAAAATAATAAACATTTTCACCATTCATCATTATTAAAAATTATGTATCTGTTTTCTTTTAGCTGCTCCTTTAGTGATCCATTGTTTACAGCTTCTCTCCAGGGGATACGACCAGGGCTGAGAGCTCCTCAGTCCTGGTCAGACATGCTCAGACATCACTTCTCCTCTCAGGCAGCTACTGAGCGTTCAAACCCCAGGTGCTGTCACTCTACTCCCGTCCTCTGTACTCCTTAGTAATTAGTCAAACAGTGGAAATAAATGAAAAAAAGAAACCTCAATGTGCTGTGAGGCAAAAGCTTTACCTCTGAGCTACATTGTAGTTACTCACAGCTGTTTACATAAACAGACCTTTCTTTGACAACAGAGAGGAAAGGCCTGGTGATGTCATCCTGCTGGGTCACATGATATGCAATTCAAACAAATCACACACGCCCCCTTCTGAGCACACAGAGCTGAAGAGCTGGATACAGGAGGTATGAAATGAGATCGTGACAAAACCCCTTTAAGACTATTTAAGTGCAACCAAACATAATGGCAATCTATATGCCACATTATCTATACATACTGTATTTGCACAAGTATATAAAATGTCTTCACTAGTGTTGAGCGATTATTATCGACAAAGTTGAAATCGGCACAGTTTTTATGTTGATCGAAATTTTTAGATCATGCGATAATTTAGGTTAAAATCTGTGCATCATCTATTAAATCGAGCCATTTTCGGCGCTTACGGTCATTTTGGCGGCCAGCAAATCAGGCTTACAGAATAGAGCAGGGTGAGAATTGTGTGCGACGTATGACTGGGATGTGTATGGTGCGATTGGCTGGAAAAAATACATGACATCGTTTTACATAGAAACAGCCCCTTCCTGTTCAGCCTAAGTGTCTCTCAGCGTTCAGAGCTGTAGGACGTGCGCTCTGCCTGTGGCCAAAAGGCTCAGCGAAATATTCTATTTCTTCACAGAGAAAGCTATACTGTTAGCTGTGATCCCTTCCCAATGTAGTTAGATTAGAGATTGAATATTTATGTAGTAGGTAGAGATTTTTAAAGGAGCATCTTTCCGCTGTAAAGTCGCGGAGGGGGGGGGGGGCCGCGGGCGAACACAGACATGTCTATAAAGAAATATGGTAAAGTTCACCAAGACTTAGTGTAGTCATTGCACTGCAATTGCTTTATTATTAACAGTTTTCTATTGAAAATATTTCTGGATATTGGGCAGCCTGACTTATATTAGGATACACATCTTTTCTAGTAATGCAGGTCTTCCTATTCTGCTAGGTGCAAAACTTCCACTTTTATTATCAGATACATTTCTGATAGTGTTCTTTTTCAATTTTGCCCATTTCCAGCTTTGTTGATAGATCCACCTAGCAGTTAAAATTAGGAATCCAGCAATTTTGTAGTCAGAACAGGTTGATAAGTTGCCAAAAATACCTTTTATTATCCGAAACATTACAGATACGTGTTTTTTACTTTGCGCACTACCGGCTTGGTTCATTGAGGCACCTAGCAACTCAATGTGAATACAGCAATTTTGTTAGTCACCACAGGTGAATTGATAGGTGGCATAAAGACCTTTTATGATCCGAATACATTACAGATCCGTGTTTTTTCTCTTTGGCGCACTACAGCTTTGTTCATTAAGGCCCTTGCACTTAAATGTGAATACAGCAATTTTGTAGTCACCACAGGTGAATTAATAGGTGCCAAAAAATACCTTGTATTATCCGAAATACACTACAGATACGGTTTTTCTCACTTTGGGCACTACAGCTTTGTTCATTGAGGTACCTTGCACCTAAATGTGAATACAAACAATTTTGTAGTCACCACAGGTGAATTGAAAGGGCCAAAAATACCTTTTATTATCCGAAAAACATTTACAGTTACGTGTTTTGTACTTTGCGCATCACAGCTTTGTTCATTGAGGCACCTTGCACTTAAATGTGAATACAGGCAATTTTGTAGTCCACAGGTGAATTGAAAGGTGCCAAAAAATACCCTGTTATTATACGAATACATACCAGATAAGTGTTTTTTTCACTTTGAGCGAGGCCAGCCTTTGTTGACTAGATTCTACTTTGCAGTTAAATTTGAAATTACAAGCCATTTGTAGTCACACAGGTGAATTGAAAGTGCAAAATACCTTGTACTATCCGTATACATTTCAGACAGGTGTTTTTTTCACTTTTGGTCAGTCAAGCTTTGTTGATTGATCTACTTTGCAGTTAAATTTGAATCCAGCAATTTTGTTTTGATTTGAAGGATTTGAGAATAGCTGCGATTTGCGTCTTTTAATAAGAGACTTTCAAAACTCTTCCATACCTTCTCAAATTTTTTATTTCTGAACATGGGAGCGAAATTCAGGTGGTAAGCGAGAAGGAGGGGGGTAGGACATGGAGGTAGAGGTACGAGAGAAGGTGTCCTTCCATGCTGGCGACAAACCCGCATGCCAGCGGGCATCGTCTGTTGTCAGGACCGCAGGCCTGTCATCGCGGGTCAGGGCCCTGTGAATCTCAGTAACGAACAGCGTCGCCAATCTGTCCTTCAGTGGTTAATGCAACCTGCATTCCAGGCAGTCTTACCTCCTCGTCCTCCCAGTCACGGCCACAATGTCGTTCATCTAGCATCATCAGCATCCGTCCACATGAAGTAGCCCAAATTGTCAACTCGTGTACCCACCACTGTGGGGGGATTATCCATTTTTGAGACCTCTTTGATGACAAATTGCGGTTGGGGTCAGAAGCATGTTAAAAGATCAAGAGGCCAAGTAGGATGATTTTCTCTGCTCTGTGCCCAGTTACTGATGCCAACAGAGGCGGAGAAGGAAGCCGTCAATCGCAAAATCCCGGGCGGTCGGGCACGCCTTGCAGATCCCTCTTGGCTTGTAAGCCCGCAGCTCTGGATGCAAGAATGTCAGGACGACGAAGTCACCAGTGTTGATGATGATGCTGAGATCCATTGCGGATCCCAACGTGGTCTTTTCAAGCAGAATTTGCTTGCGAGCGCTTCATCACTGGACGAGGAGTGTGTGTGTGGTAGTGAGGGGGGCAAGTTCGGGTTCCGCCTCATAAAGGGAGAGGGCGGTGCAGAAGTCCGCTGATATGATTCCGCCAGCACAGGTCAGCGCAAACCGCTCCTCGCATTATCGCCGTCAAAAAAGGTCCAGGGACCTCTCAAGCCTGGGCCTTCTTTGAGCAAGCCTTTTTTTTTGATTCACCCAGCGATGTCATATGCCGCCTTTGCCGTAAACGCATAAGTAGAGGCAAGAACCTTAAGTGGTTACCACCACCTACATGTCTAGTCCCATGCAGCGGAATGCATAGAGTTGGAAATGGAGGCAACACTTGGCCAAAAAAAGGCAAGGACGACGCCGGGCCTCCAACCACTGTCACACCCTCTGTCTTGCCTCCTCCTCCTCTCCGCCACCACAAGCGTTCTCAGCTGCCATGTCTCTCAGAGTCATGATCAGGGATCAGCCTCGCTTCAGCCCTCACCGTCGCCCGAGTACCATCCAGCACCACCAGGAGACCATACTACCCTTCTCCTCCCGCCAGTTTGAATGACTGCTTGCCCATTCAGCGGCCAGTCTAGCAGCCAGTCTTCTGTCTTCCAGGTTTGTGGAGCAGAAGAAACACTTTAACCCAAAACCATCGCAAAGCCAAAAGCCTGAATGTCGGCATTGCAGCTTTTGGCCTTGGAAAAATTGTTGCCTTTCGTCTGGTGGACACAGGTTGGGTTCCGCCACGTCATGGCCCCTTGCCTGCCCCCAATACCAGATGCCGAGCAGGCATTCTTTGCCAGAAATGCCGTCCTGCCCTGGCCAGCTCGTGTCATCTTTAATTTCAAGCTCGTTGTCTGCATATGTTTCCGGAAAAGTTGATTGACCACCGAACATGGACTTGTAAGTACGGCCTTGGCTCGATATCTCTGTGACAGCTCAACTGGGTGAGCTGGGTGGTGTCTCTGGGGGTGACAGTGGCGCTCGGCTCGGCTCACGCTCTTCAAAACCTCAGGGATGTGCAGGGTTCTTGCCCCAAGGTTCCTCTGGTGGCATCACGTGACCAGTGAAACCAGGCCGTGTTGAAATTAAATTCTGTTCTTGGAGCCGTCCACACACAGCTCGGAGTGTGGACGGCTCTCCGCAACGAGACGAGCGTGGCTGGGTGCCAAGAACCTTTGTGCCAGGCAAGGTGCTGTGCGAATTTTTTATAATGGGCGTAATCTGCTGGCCGCCTTAAGATCGGTAGGTGGAGCACATCCCTTGGCCTGGCACATGTCATGAACCTTGTGTCAGAATTTCTAAAGAGCTACCCGGGTCTGGACTGCCTGTGAGGAAGGCTCGAGGTTCTGAGTTAGCACTTCGCCGTTTGCACCTGCTTCGTCCCGCCTGGCTGCGTTTGCAGGTCGCTCGGCCTCTCCGTCAACCGTTCATTGTTGATGTGCAACACGCTGGAATTGTACCCTCCACATGCTCCAGCGATTGTGGCAGCAGCGCAATGCCATTATGCAGCACGAAAGTGAACATGGCCTGACAAGCAGCAGGTGCGGACCTCGGGGTGTTAGAGCCACCGAGAGTGGAGAGGGCAGGTGAAGAGCTCTGCACCATCCTTGGCCAGTTTTTGAAGGAAAGAAGCACCAAAAATGGTAGTGCGGACAATGCCTATTCAATCATTATCATAGTGGTTATTTAGTTTTGAATCTCGATTGACTCTTAAAAAATTTCCCACATTATGGAGTAGTCGAGGAACATCATCTTTACACTTCTTTAATCATCGACCCAACTAAATTCTACATATACACTAAAACTTAAACCTACTTCTTTTTTCTTTTACCATTTATATCCTTTTTTTTTTTTTTTTTTTTTTTTTTTTTTTTTTTTTTTTTTTTTTTTTTTTCCCCCCTTTTTTCCCCCCCTTTTTTTTTTTTTTTTTTTTTTTCGCCATCTTTTTTGTTCCCCCCCCCCCCCCCCTTGGTGGGGGGGGGGGGGGGGGGGGGGTGAGGGGGGGCTGGCGCATCAGCTCTCAGGGTGCATCTCTCAGGCAAGTCAGGGCTGTGTTGAAGCTGTGCCGGAGGCACGGAGGAGGATGAGGAGGATGTATTCCTAGACACCGATGCTACCGAAGTCCCTGCCTAGGAAAGAGGTTGGCGCGAATTTGAGGCCGGAGGAGGAAGATGAGGAAGATGAGGTTTTCTAGTGCCCCCTCGACCCAGAGGCTTGGGAAATCAAGGCTCCATCTCTCTCTGAGTGCTTGATGCTCCATTTTCTCCAACATGATCCTCGCATTAAGGCATCAAATGAACATACAGTTACTGGGTGGCCCACCCTCTGGATCCGGTACAAAACAAATCAGACTTTCCTTCACCCACCCAAATGAGAGTAAAAGCAGGAAATGGAGACCTTGCTGATTGATCAACTGGAGACATCTGTTGCGTCTGCTTCACGTTCCCCAAATGTCACGGTGGAACAACATAAGCGACGTGACGCAGTAGAGTCCCAAGTAGCCGTAGCGGCAGCAGCGGGCAAGGTGGCAGACCCTAATGGGTGACCTCGGGCAATCTTTATTTACCCCCTCACCAAGCATACAATGCAGGGCACACATCCAACACACAGAGACCAGTTAAGATCATGGTGCAGACTATCTGCGTCTCAACCCCAAATTTTTTTGTTGTGTTCCGGCCCCAAAATAGATTCTGGGTATCCAAAATGGGAAGAAGGGCCCCGAGCTCGCTGCCACGCCATAAAGGTGTTGTCCTGCCCAGCAGCCAGCGTCATATCTGAGCGGACCTTCACAACAGCTGGAGGAGTCATTACAGACAAACGCATCCGGCTTTCCACAGATAATGTGGATCGTTTGACTTTCATCAAGATGAATCAGGCATGGATCTCTGATGATGTTGTGGCCCCAATTGCCGAGGTCACGACTAGTTGCCGGTCTACTTCACAGTCCTCTTGAAACAGAAATGGTCCTCTTGAAAACTTTTTTTTAAAATGATCATTTCTACTGCAATTTTTATTCTCTTTTCCCAACAGTTCATTTTGCTGGTTTTGCTGTGAGGAGACTGTAAAAGACAGCAAGGTTTCATGACAACACGTATTCCATTTACTCACTTTATCTTTAGAAGTTTTCGCATTGTCAATGGTTTTGAGGTCATGTTGCTGTGAGATACAGCTATAATTATGGTCCTTTGGAACAGAAATGTGGCTTTTAAGTGGCATTTCTCCCTCACAATTTTTAATAGTGGCTGAGAAGTCATATTTATAATTTTTTGGGGTCATGTTGCTGTGAGATACAGCAATATATCATGGTCCTTTGGAACAGAAATGTGGCTTTTAAGTGGCATTTCTCCCTCACAATTTTTAATAGTGGCAGAGAAGTCATATTTATAATTTTTTGGGGTCATGTTGCTGTGAGATACAGCAATAATCATGGTCCTTTGGAACAGAAATGTGGCTTCTAAGTGGCATTTCTCCCTCACAATTTTTAACAGTGGCTGAGTAAGTCATTTTTATAATTTTTTGGGTCATGCTGCTTTGAAATGCAGCAATAGTACAGGTCCTATTATAAAAATGTTGTTTCTAACAGACATTTGTTCTTCACAATTGTCCAAAGTGGCTCTAGGGTCATGCTTTGAATTTTTGGGGGCATTTTACTGTGACATGCAGCTATACTACAGGTCCTATTATAAAAAAATGTTGTTTCTAACAGACATTTGTTCTTCACAATGTCCAAAGTGGCTCAAGGGTCATGCTTTGAATTTTTGGGGGCATTTTGCTGTGACATGCAGCTATGCTACAGGTCCTATTATAAAAAATGTTGTTTCTAACAGACATTTGTTCTTCACAATTGTCAAAAGTGGCTCATGGGTCATGTTTTGAATTTTTGGGGGCATTTTGCTGTGACATGTAGCTATTACTACAGGTCCTATTATAAAAAAATGTTGTTTCTAACAGACATTTGTTCTTCACAATTGTCAAAAGTGGCTCAAGGGTGATGGTGCTGTCAGAAACAGGAATAAGTAGGACACTGTTAATGGACACATATTGCAAAATGACTTGTTTTGCAAGATCTTTAAATAGCTATCAATCCCTGTATTGAGACAACCCATTTAATACAATTAAAAAGAGAAACAAAGACATGGCTATTTTAAAAATGTGTTTTCTAGAATTAAACTACTAAAAAACTTGCATGTACAAAATAGCTGGTAAAAAAAATTCCTCTGAATTGTACAAGGGAGGTACAGGAAAACTTGACCAGATGTAGGTTATTCAGAGGACATGGAGTATGGAGCATGGACAGAGAACAAAGAACAGAAACAATTTCCTCCAGCACGTTGAGTAAAATGAGAAAAAGAATCAAAAAAAGGGACCTGGTGGAAAAGGAGCTTAACCACCTATTTTAAGTGAAGCCAATTGGTCCGCACTTTACGGGGGGGCAAGCGTACCCAGGACAGGGAAATATATGTCCATGAAAAAAATGGGATGGGTGAAAGGACCCTTCCGCACTTTTAATCTGGGGTCATGAGGTTGGGGCTCATGCTGTGGCCCAGGACAGGTATAGTCAATGTCCAGTGAAACTAAATAGGTGGTTGAAAGACTCCTTTTTCGGCACTTTTTAATCTGGGGTCATGCAGGTTGGGGCTCATGCTGTGGCCCAGGACAGGTATAGTCAATGTCCATTGAAACTAAAATGGTGATTCAAAGACTCCTTTTCCTGGCACTTTTTAATTTGGGGGTCAGACAGGTTTAATGGTCATACTGCGGTCCAGGACAGGTATAGTCAATGTCCAGTGAAACTAAAATGTTGTTTGAAAGACTCCTTTTTCCGGCACTTTTTAATCTGGGGTCATGCAGGTTTGGGGCTCATGCTGTGGCCCAGGACAGGTATAGTCAATGTCCAGTTCAACTAAAATGGTGGTTGAAAGACTCCTTTTTCCGGCACTTTTTAAATCTGGGGTCATGCAGGTTTGGGGCTCATGCTGCGTTCCAGGACAAGGATATTCAATGTCCAGTTCAAGTAAAATGATGGTTCAAATCATACTGCCTTCTGGCACTTTTTAATTTGTGGGTCATGCAGGTTTAAGGGTCAGGCTGTGGTACAAGACAGGGATAGTGAATGGTGTGTGAGTTTTTTTCTGTGGCTTTTATAACCTAAGTGTGTTGCCTAAGATGTAGCACGTATCCATTTGACTGTTGTGGATGTTAATTCCAGCTTCTCCAGCCCTGTTTGGGTGTAAGAATGAAGGTGTTGTTGCTCTCCCTTAGACTTTAATGGTCATCGATCATAATCTACCATCGACCATCGAATATCTTGTCGATGATGGTCGACTATCGACCATCGACCGATGTCGATGGCCAACGTAATCGCTCAACACTAGTCATCACCATAAGATGAGCAATGCTTTCACCCCTGGACGAAGTGTGCTAGTTTTTAATATACCTTAATAAATATTACCTTTTTATGGGGTTTTGTGGCTATCTGCTCTGTTCTGTTAACAACTCTGTTCCTAGAGCAGTCTCCGTAAGTGCCAGGAAGCGGAGGAAATCTCCGATTCCCAGCGCTTAACCCTTTGATTGCTGCGGTCACTGACCGATGCATAATCAAAGAGCATTCCCCTGCTCCATCAGGTGATCGGGACTCCTGTTGACCCAGTGGAGCCTGGGGAACATCTGAATGGTCAGCCCTGGAGATCTATAGTAGCCCAAGGGCTGTCTGTATAGGAAGTCTGTGGTCAGGGCATACTGTGTGCTGCCCTGACTGCTGCCTGTGTCAGTATGACACAGATTATAATGTATTAGCAGACATTAGGATCGCTTTCCAGCTACTGTTTTCAGCTGTTGTCATGGCTTTCCATGACTTTTTGCACTTCTCTTTTTTTCATGTGTTCAATACTTTTTCATTGTGTCATTTCTCATTATTACACCTAATCGAATTTATGGACATCTATGGTTTGATTTCTTTGTCTGTGTGGACTGGTTGTTGACATCTGGTGAGAATTTCATGTCAATAGTAGCTTTAGAAATAGATTTACTTAGAAAACTGGTGTTAAATACTTATTTAACCCACTGTATCCACACTGAGGTACATTTGTTGGTTACCTTTTTGCATTAACATATTACCTTTTAAACTTATTTTGATTGTTATTTATTATGTTTTAATGGAGTTTTCCAAGTCTCTTGATAACCTCGATTCCTATTCCCACTGTGCTATCTTAGGAAATGTACCCTTACTTTCCTCTCACATCATCACTATTCCAGAGCTCCAGTGTCTCCCCCACCCCCATTCCCTCACTAATGACTGTACGTTCATGGATCACATGATGCTGCAACTAATCTCTGGCCTCAGCAGTCACAGGCTTGCATGTACAACATGTGACCACAGAGGTCAGTGATTGGCTGCAGAATCATGTGATCCATGAACGTGACATCATCAGTGAGGGATGGGGAAGAGGGGTTGGGACACTGGAGTTCTGGCAGGGCTGGAACGGAGGGGAGAGGTAAGTACGGGTTACATAGATACATAGTTACATAGTACGGTTGAAAAAGACACATGTCCATCAAGTTCAACCAAGGGTGGGAAAAATGTGGGTGAAGGGAGGGAGACAAGGATTTTAAGCCCAACCTCCCCACTGGTGAATGCCCTGAAACCCACAAGGCAAGAACCAATCTGCTCCAGGGAAGACCCCATCTCTGACCCCAGAGCCACCACCAGCCAGGATCCAGAATTTTACATAGCTACGTACGCATTAATTAGTTTCAGGTAGTTATCTAAACCTTTCTTGAAAGTCCCAACTGTTCCTGCTGTGACCAGCTCCTCAGGCGGCTATTCCAAAGATTCACAGTTCTCATAGTGAAGGCTTTTCTCCTCTGGAGATTGAATCCTTTTTTCTCCAGCCGAAGGGAATGTCCCCTTGTCTTTTGAGGGGTCTTTACATGAAATATTTTTCCCCATACTTTTTGTAGGGACCATTTATATATTTAGATAAATCAATCATGTCCCCCCAAAGCCGTCTTTTCTCAAGACTAAATAAGTTCAATTCTACTAATCTCTCCTCATAACTAAGATGCTCCATTCCCCTTATAAGTTTGGTTGCTCGTCTTTGCTCTCTCTCTAGCTCCATTATATCTCATCTATAACCTGGGGCCCAGAACTGAACAGCATATTCTAAGTGAGGTCGCACCAATGCTTTATACAGCGGTAGACTTACATCCTTGTCCCGTGAGTCCATGCCTCTTTTAATACACGCCAATATCTTACTTGCCCTAGAGGCAGCTGATTGACATTGCATGCTGTTCTGTATCTATGATCTATAAGAACGCCTGGATCTTTCTCAACCAGCGATTCTCCAAGTTTTTCTCCCCCTAGGACATATAATGCCTGCAGATTATTTCTCCCCAGATGCAGAACCTTACATTTATCCACATTGAACTTCATTTGCCAAGTGGATGCCCAAGCACTCAGTGCGTCCAGGTCCAGATTGCACTACCCTGCATAGCTTGGTGTCATCTGCAAAAATAGAAACCGTGCTATTGATCCCCTCCACAATATCATTAATAAATACATTAAATAAAGGAGGACCCAATACTGGGCCCTGGGGCCACCACTCACAACCGGGGATCACTCAGAGTAGGAGTCATTTACCACCACTCGCTGAGTACGATCCAGCAGCCAGTTTTTAATCCAACTACACACTGTTATTTCTAACCCAATGGATTCTAATTTACCCAACAAATGCTTATGAGGGACAGTGTCAAACGGGTCAGTTTTCTATTTTAGCACAGTGGGTTGTGGTAGGGAGATTTTTAAAAGTCTTGGAAAAGAATTTTAAAAAATGTATGAGTGCAGAATTTTGTACTTATTTAGATAAAAAATGAGTGTAATAATACAGACATTTAGTTCAGTTTTTTAGATTTATGGAAGGAACTGTCTCTTGTCAATTCTCTCACTCTTATGTTTCTCTTGAATCAGAAAAGTGGAAACGAAATCGCACGACAGGAACTTCTATGGCTTTGCTCTGATATTGCTAAAAGACCAGCACTGCATAACATGAAATGAAAATTAGTGAAGGAAGTGATACAGAAAAGAGGAAATTAAAGGAAATCTCTATAACAGTATCAGACACAACACAAACAATACTGACGATTACAACAGATAAATGCAAAGTGAACCAACCACATTTAGAAACATAAAGGAGAATTATAGATAAAATAGTGGGAACTACCAAAACATTTCCCGAGCGAATTCAGTAACACATTTCTAAATAAAGCTGAGAATAAGAACCTTGATCAGACACATGACACAGCGGGGGCGACTTATCAAAACTAGTCCTGAAACAATATGGCGGAGCTGCCTGTAGCAACCAAACCAATAGCTTAATTTATTCTACTAAAAGAAATGAAAACTGGAATTGGGTGGGATGATAGGGGGAACTGCTCCATTTTTTGCCTTGCACTGGTTATAGTACACTTCCCTTTTTTTTTCTGCACAGTTATAAAGTTTGTTGGGGATCCATGGGCACCGAAATAGCCCCATTGTGTAACTAGGCCATGGAGCTGTGTGTGCATACAACCCCTGGAGGATGCTGTCATGTCACTGCAGCCGAATCATAAGGACCAAATTATGGCAATATGACAAAACAGGCAACGGCCCAGGGCACCACCACCGCCTGGGTCTACACTACCCTGTCCTCCTAGTTCATACAGGTAATAAGTAGTAAGAGTTTTAGGGTTAGTTCACAATGGGCGACATGTATGAACGGGACTGCGCCAGAATTCTGGCCTCAAAAAGCTGTAGTAGACCAGTTCTATAGATGTGTGAACAGACATACTCCAAACTTTGGCGGGATCAGTGCCTCAGTACCACGCCAAAGACACTTTTTAGCGCGCCAAAGTTTTTGGGACGTTCTGGGGACGTCGCACCACATTAATAGAATTAAACACATTTATGATTCTTTGATGCCAAATCTAGGCGCAGAACAGCCAGACCAGGGTAAAGGTGGTTCCTGAGCCAGACTTGTGGTATTGGCTCTACACTACCCGGTATGTATGACCTGCAGAAGAACAGCCAGACCAGGGTAAAGGTGGTGCCATGAGCCAGACTTGGGTATTGGCTCTACACGCCCTGTATGTAGACCTGCAGAAGAACAGACCAGGGTAAAGGTGGTGCCTGAGCCATACGTGAAGGAATGGCTCTACACTGCCCTGTATGTATGACCTGCAGAAGAACAGACCAGGGTAAATGGTGGGCCTGAGCCGAATTGTGGTAATGGTTCTACACATGCCCATGTATGTATGACCTGCAGAAGAACAGCCAGACCAGGGTAAAGGTGGTGCCTGAGCCAGACTTGTGGTATTGCACTTCACTGCCCTGTATGTATGACCTGCAGAAGAACAGCCAGACCAGGGTAAAGGTGGTGCCTGAGCCAGACTTTTGGTATTGGCTCTACACTGCCCTGTATGAAATGACCTGCAGAAGAACAGACCAGGTAAAGGTGGTGTCTGAGCCAGACTTGTGGTATTGGCTCTACACTGCGCCTCTATGTATGAACTGCCGAAGAACAGCCAGACCAGGGTAAAGGTGGTGCCTGAGCCAGACTTGTAGTATTGGCTCTACACTGCCCTGTATGTATGACCTACAGAAGAGCAGCCAGACCAGGGTAAGGTGGTGCCTGAGCCAGACTTGTGGTATTGGCTCTACACTGTCCTGTATGTATGACCTGCAGAAGAACAGTCAGACCAGGGTAAAGGTGGTGTCTGAGCCAGACTTGTGGTATTGGCTCTACACTGTCCTGTATGTATGACCTGCAGAAGAACAGCCAGACCAGGGTAAAGGTGGTGTCTGAGTCAGACTTGTGGTATTGGCACTACACTGTCCTGTTTGTATGACCTGCAGAAGAGCAGCCAGACCAGGGTAAAGGTGGTGCCTGAGCCAGACTTGTGGTATTGGCTCTACACTGCCCTGTATGTATGACCTGCAGAAAGAACAGCCAGACAGGGTAAAGGTGGTGTCTGAGCCAGACTTGTGGTATTGGCTCTACACTGCGCCTGTATGTATGACCTGCAGAAGAGCAGCCAGACCAGGGTAAAGGTGGTGCCTGAGCCAGATTTGTGGTATTGGCTCTACACTGCCCTGTATGTATGACCTGCAGAAGAACAGCCAACAGGGTAAAGGTGGTGCCTGAGCCAGACTTGTGGTATTGGCTCTACAACTGCCCTGTATGTATGACCTGCAGAAGAACAGCCAGACCAGTGGAAGGTGGTGTCTGAGCCAGACTTGTGGTATTGGCTCTACACTGCCATGTAAAATATGACCTGCAGAAGAACACCCAAACCCAAAGGGTAAAGGTGGTGCCTGAGCCAGACTTGTGGCAGGCCCTCTACACTGCCCTGTATGTATGACCTGCAGAAGAACAGCCAGACCAGGGTAAAGGGTGGTTCTGAGCCAGACTTGGGGTATTTGGCTCTACCCCTGCGCCTGTATGTATGACCTGCAGAAGAGCACCAGACCAGGGAAAAAGGGGGTGCCTGAGCCAGATTTGTGGTATTGGCTCTCCCAAACTGCCCTGTATGTATGACCGGGCCAGAAGAACAGCCAGACCAGGGTAAAGGTGGTGCCTGACCCAGACTTGTGTATGGCTCTACACTGCCCTGTATGTATGACCTGCAGAAGAACAGCCAGACAAGGGTAAAGGTGGTGTCTGAGCCAGACTGTGGTAATTGGCTCTACACTGCCATGTATATATAAACCTGCAGAAGAACAGCCAGACCAGGGTAAAGGTGGTGCCTGAGCCAGACTTGTGGTATTGGCTCTACACTGCCCTGTATGTATGACCTGCAGAAGAACAGGGTCATACATTCTGGTGCAGTCTATACTACCTTAAAGCGATTTAGAACTGGTCTTTCCGCGCCAGAATTTATACATGTCGCCTGTTTTTCAATGAAGATTCTGCCTTGAAAACTAAAAGAAAACTTTTCCCATTAACTTCAATGGAAAATTCACGTTGTATGAACTTTGGGTGTGTGGTTTTAAAATCCAACAAATAGACAAAAAAAAACTTTGAATGTTCATTCAGATTCAGCGTGGTCATTTACTACTTGTTACTACTTTTACTACAATGTTAAGGCTAAAGTCCTCATGCAATAAGCACCCAAATATGTGGACGTGTATGGCATGTGGCTTTTGACATGGATCCTCAGTGAAAACCTCCAGTGGTGAGCTGTGATGCACTATGAATCCCACCTATAGAGGGTGGATTTTGGTAGGTCCTTTTTTGCACTTTAAACAAGTATGAGAAAGAGGTTAGTATCTCCTCGAAGTATAATAAAGATAAATTTATTAACATTGAACTACGCATTTCGGGCAACCTGCATGAACGGGGCTGCGCCAGAAGTCTGGCGTCTTTTCAGCCCGACATCTAGCGCAGCCCCGTTTGGAATAGTTTTAAACCTGTCGCACGCCAATATCAGTCGCATTACAGAGCATTACACCTTGTAATGCGCCTGGTTTAGGGGGGGGGGTGTGGGAATCAGGGCGCACTAGAACTATAAGACGTTATAGATTTATAGCTTTGTTCCGGCAATTCCAGGCGCATTACAGCTGGAACAGGTAGAGCATTTTCAAAGTGGTTTACCTGAGCCAGAACTGTCATACAAGCGCTGGAATTCACCTGATTTATGACCTGCAGTAGACCGGATTCATAAATCAGGTGCAGTCTACACTATTATAATGCGCACAGAAATTGGCGTCTAAATGCCAAAAATCTTACATGTCGCCCTCGTGTAAAAACACTTCCTCTAGTTCAACATTGACATCATTGTTGTTAAATAGATGTCAAACCACCTGACGTGTACATCCAATTTACATATATCAAAGATAAAAAAGAATGTTTGTTAAAAAAAATTACTAAACATCCATATGTAAAAAAGAAGAAGCTTAAACATATCCATATTTAGCTAATTTCCATAGAGTATGACCAAATGTCACTTTTTAGTTGTACTCAGAACTCCCATTGAAATGAATGGAGAGATACTGCAGAAGCACAGCCACTTCTCCCTTTAGAATAGAGAGTTTTGGGGGTCCGTTCTGGACATAGGTGCGGGTCCCACCTCTGGGACATTAATGGCATATCCTATTTATGTGCCAGCAATGTCTGTCATAGCAGAATCCTGAACCTGACCTTGTTTCTGGACTTCCTTGGACTTTCACCTTCTGCTGGATGTTCTTCTCTTTGTTCTGACCCTTTGCTTATAGCCTGACTATCCCCTCATGGTATCTTCTGGTTTGTCGCTTTGTGACCACAGTCCTGGTCACGTCCCCTGGCTCTATTCTTGACTACACTCCTGCACCGGCCACCAATCAGTGACTGTTCTGCAGATGGCAACATGAGAATCTGACTAATACAGCTCATAACTGTTTATGGGGACTAAGGGTGAAGAACGGGGAGCACAGGGAATACTAAGTTCTCTGCACCAAAGCTACTCTAGTTCTAAGGATCAATTTTCTGGAAAGTAACGTAACAGTCGGAGAAGTTATTTTGCAGCTTTTGCTAACATTGATTACTACAATCAGAGCTGCACTTTAAGGAGGCCTGTTTCTTGCTATAGGGAGATGTTGACAGTGCCAGATACCCATTGTGACCAAAGATGGGAGATGTTGTTTTATCCCACCAGCAGATATGGAAGCACACCAAATTTTCCAACTATAAAAAGTAGGCTTTAAATAGATTTTGCAGAAACTTTTTGCATATGCCACACCCTTGTTTTTACCTTCTGCTCCATGCTATATCAAGTCACTGATAGCAGACGTCCTAAGATAGTAAAATTGACTGCTCAGTGGGATGGAGGTGGCGTCACCCAGATTTCCTGGACTTTAGAGGAAAACTGGGTGACACCACATTATCACAGCAGTCACTCAGCTTTCCTTTGTTACTTAGCATATTAGAGAGTCAGATGTGAGAGTCGCCTTTAAGAATATTTAAAGAGGTTTTCTTGCTACAAAGATCATAGTTCAAAAGGAGGGGACAAAAAATCCTTGGTTACCATAAGCAAATGCTATGGTTTAGGAGAACGGGCTGTTTGTTTAGTGCTTGGGAACGAAGCGAGAGCTGCAGTTGGGTTACGCCCAAGTCCCACCCGCGGTCGTAATTGGGAATGCGCGAGGGAGATGCAGGAAACAGGTTGCGTACGGTCGCGCAAGAGAGAGAGAGAGAGAGATTTTTCACTGACAGCAAGCAGTGGTAGGTGCGATGTATGCGTGTGGGGTTTGTCACTGACAGCAATCACTGGTAGGTGCGACATATGCATGCGGGGTTTGCTCTTTTCACTGACAGCGATCAGAGGTCCTGCAGCAGAGAGAGAGATCATGTGCAGTCCCATGTAAACACAAAAAGATAAAGCGTATAGTTTTGTTCGGCAGATCTGTAGAGGTCAGAGGTGTAATAATCTGCAGAATATATCACTGTGTGCGAGAGACAGAGAAAAAAAAAATCACCCATCTTTCCCAGAGTCCTGAATGTCAAATGCCCATTCTAATTACAAAGTATGTAGAGAGAGCGAGAAATGTAGATATACACTATGGAGTTACACTTAGCTTTTTACTTCCAACGACAGCTGAGAACCTTTCCCTTCCCCCGGCTAACACAGAATGAATTCTCACGTGCACATTTTGGGGCGTTTCTGCAGAGAGAGAAGATACTCCCTTCTGGGAGGAGAAACACGCCCCTCCATTTCATAAGCTCTGCTTAGCAACCAGTATAAACGGCTGCCAAATGATGAAACGAGAATACCCCTTTAAATATTTAGTGGAGCATATAAGGTTTCACTGAACTACAAGCAGTTTTACACTCACTCTGTCTCCTCAGGTTCTATAGCAGTGACTAGCATATTTAGCTTCTCTGTAAATAGCTGAGCCGTTAGGGTATGCTCACAAAACGTAATTTCGGCATGCATTTCGTCGCGTATTTGCGCTCAATATGTGGCGAAATGCGCGCTGCAGTTAGAGAACTATGGATTACGCCTCGTTCCCCCGCGCATACAATACGATCGTCTTGTACGCGCGGGGAGATAAATGACATGTCAATTACTCGCAGCGAGTAATGAATGTCAATGGGGCTGGCGGGTTGCCAGCCCCCCCCGGGAGTATGCGCTGATCAGCGCGATTCCCAAATCACCCAGCGTATTGTGGCGCATACTGTACGCTTCGCAATTATGCCGTGTGAACATACCCTTACACTGACATTGTGTTGGACTGGCTTGTCTAAGGCCCGCAGGTGGAGTCGATTCTTTTTATCCCAGTATAGGACTTGAGTACTGCATGCAAATACTTGGCTGCTTTCATAATACACAGCAATACATTGCTGCACAATACTCTATTTCTATGAATTATGCCTATGACAGGCAGTCTATTACACTCCGGTGCCTAATAGGTTTCAGTACATGGCAGAGCTGGAGTCTTTTGATTTTGAATGCCAACCATCAGCACCATGCGATCATGTTTGTGAGATGCTGATAGTTAAACACCTAGGTGCCGTGACCACTATTGACCACAGAATCTACGGGGTTAAATTGCCAGAATTTGAGCTTTCCCATCCTCTGTACGTTGCAGCCAGCTCCCTCTGTGGATGGTGTGTGCTTCTGAGCCTGCACCATCTAAGCACCATACATGTACGCCTGGCAGACTTGCCAACTCTTCTGGAAGCCTGGGAGGAATCCCTTTGTTTTGGAAATCTCCCTGATGTTCCAGGAGAGTTAGCAGGGCTTTGGA
Organism: Phyllomedusa bahiana; assembly: GCA_025379985.1. NCBI lineage: Eukaryota > Metazoa > Chordata > Amphibia > Anura > Hylidae > Phyllomedusa > Phyllomedusa bahiana. Next base: position 2,243 of record JAODAL010049718.1, on the reverse strand, counting down.
GTCGGAGTCAGTGTCTATATTGGTGGAGCCGGAGTCATTATAAAATGGACCGACTCTGACTTTCAAGATATATAATACATTGGTACAGTTACTTCAATGCGGTGCCAAGAACAAGAGAAATTGGGTCTTGCCAGTGCTACTACTCCCATATCTTCAGCCTTATCACATGTGGAGTTTAATTTTGAAAAGTATTTGGACGACATGGAGCGGACAAAGCGTTACCAGAGGGGAAAAGATTCCACTCCCACAGCAAACAGATTAAACAGATTTCAGCAACATTTTTCATCTGCTTTCAAAGAAGTAGAAGAGTTCAAACATTCATCAGACCTGACTGTGCCTGAGACAATTCCTTTATACCTTGAGTGTCACGTTTTCTAACCGGGATGACTAGAAACGTCCAGGTATGGCGGATCCTCTGGGCCAACCGCGGGCGCAGATGGTAACACTCGCGGTGGGTAGCCGAAGTGCAGGACTGGATAGCTGGAGACTGGTGACAGATAAACGGATGGTGTAGCTGTTAAACGGCTGACACAGTCCAGGTGTAGCTGGTAAACGTATGGCACAGTCCCAGGAAGGTAGCAGACTTGGTATAATGCCAGGTAACAGCAGGTATTAGCAGACTGGTGCAGCGGCAGGAGTTCAGCAGGAACTGGTAAACGTACAGGTAAACATACAGGTTACAGCAGCAATGCAGCAGCCAAGGGGTCAAGCTCTATGCAGGAAAAACACAACAACGAACTGACCAAGTGCACAGGGAGGAAGATCCTTATGTAGGCAGAAGTCACAGGTCGCTGGACATAGGAACACTGACTCTTCAAATGCAGTGCAGTGCTGCACGTGTGTGCACAGGACGCCAGGAAGCTGGAGGAAGCAATGGTGACACAGGCCTGCCAGCAGGAACAGCTACAGGACTGCCAGAAATCGGAACAGGTGAGTGACAAGAGCCAGTGACACCAGAGGTTGCCGCAGCAGCAGCCGGTTATGGGAGACACGGGCACTCCGACGGTCCATAGCAGGGACTGCGGTGGGTACCGTGACATTGAGATTGTTAGAGATGTTGCCCCTGTGGTCACCACTTTGCCACCAACCCAAGTTAGTGTAGAGAGGTCGTTCTCTAGCCTGGAAATAATGAGATCAGATGCGAGGTCATCTATGAAGTAGGATCTGATGGAGGCAATACTATTTCTCAGAACAAATTCATAGACTCCCTCAACAAATGTTATTCTGGACATTTTTGTTGACTACTGTTTTTTTTCCAACCTACTGCATCGTTTTGGATATTTACAATTTATTAAAATTTTCTGTGTACTAAAGTAGTATTCAATAAATATATTTTACACCGACAAGCAAAAGGGTAACAATGTTTTGAACGTTTGGCTTTCAGGCTACATATCTCACCATCCACTACAGCTTTGAAAGTGAGACTCCCATTATTTTATAGACAATCATCTTGGCTCTCATACATAAATTTGATCTTGCCACTATTTAGCATATGCTTAGTTCTGCAGATTCATGTCATGTAACTGCATTGTTACTGTTTTGCTCCTGGTGGTGGGACAATCTTTTTCTTCTTGTTACTAAAAATTACAACCTGTTCTCGCATTCCCTAATAGCTCAGTGTGTTATTAGGCTGATTGCCAAGTGAAAGGTCACTGGTTCGACCAGCTGTTGGGGTTCAGGGTTACACCGCGTGACTACTTCTGTCCAAATTGAACACTGATTGCCGGCATGAAGAAATGACACCAAAACACAGAGAGCTGGTATGAGTTCTTCCTCAGTGGGAAGCAGGAACAGAATGAAAACCTTTATTACAATACAATGCATTTTACAAATTGGTTTCAGGGGCGTGGTTAAGCTCCTTTGTTTCTTGCATTCTTCAGGAATGTGACATAGTTGATTGGTTTCAGATATGGTCATGGTTTCCCCCCAGGTCCTGCTGGGAAAATAGTGGGGAGTGGGCCAGGAAGCGGGCGCCATCTTGGAATAAATCTGCTGTTTAGCTAAGCTTTATATGTGTAATAATGTTTTTGCACCACCCAAAATTCATTACAAAAGCATTAGAAAAATATTATTTTCCCTTCACAATCCCCCCCAAAAATTATTTCACTTGACCCTGAGTTTGTTTCACGTTGTTTCTTCCCCCAATTAAAAAACACCTGTGCCTGCCAGAGCCGGGGGGGAAAAAGGATTTTTCCCGGTTTGGGGTTTGGGGGGGGCCCCCTTTTTTGGGTTTTAGGTTTTTC
>JAODAL010049717.1:0-27966 GCA_025379985.1 Phyllomedusa bahiana | reverse complement strand
ATGCGGCCTTGGGGAGTATGTGGAGTAATGCGTGTCACCGAGAAGCCTGGTCTCGGTGAAGGGAAGACGACAGTTTGTGTGTCAGTAACAATAGGTTACTGACATGTTTGGTATAAGCCGTTCCAATCCGCTTTTGGTCTGGGTCGACTTTTCCTGGAGTGGTCAAAGAGCAGGGTGGGTGGTCACTCCCACGCCCCAGGTAAGGCGGGGCTCAGGCCTATAAAGCCTGGGTCTGCAGGCCAGTGCGGGATCTGATGTATACTCTGTGTCTCAGAGGAAAGACCGTCTGTGAAGCAACCTGCTGTAATTGCACAAGCTGTGCCAAGTCAGGGAATCCTGTGTCTAGTGAGAGCTCTGCCGAGCAGGTATTTATTTTCTGTTAGCCTGAAGCTAAGGCTTGTTTTTGTTTGTGTTTTTTGCACCTGCTGAAATAAACCCCGGCAACGCCTGGACTTGAACTGTAAATAGTGTCCCTGTCTCTGTCTGCTGAAGCCCATGCTGCCTACCTGTTGCTGGTCCCCCTCACAACACTCACAGATTAACTCATAGCTGCAATACTAAATGATTTAGGTAATGCAAACCAATTACAAAAGTGTTTATTTTTACTGTCCCCATCATAACAGATATGATCTTCATAGCGAGAAAATCCTTTTAAGGCCATTGCATAGTAAAAGCTTTTTTGGAAAACTTTTCCAATATCTAAAACCAACTAATGTAAAATATAAACATCAAGCTTCTGTGCCTCTATATATGTATGTGTCTCTCCAATGATGCTGGCAGCACAGCATACTTTATGCCTTCACTGTCTCTCTCCACATCACATACTGCTCTATTACCAAATGTGACTTGAAGAAGGCCATGTCATTTCTTGAAGAAGGCCAAAACCATATTGTCAAGTCAGAGGAGGTGCAGTGGGCCCTGACTGCCACCCAGCCCACTATCCCTGGTAGAGGAAGAAGCCGAAGTCAGGAAATAAGGAGTACACAAGCAAAACCATGAATTCAAGGGGAAGCACAAGGGAATGAGCGAGTTTAAATGAGGCGCCCAAGCAGACGATTGGTGCGGCCTCCGGGCCCTCCTATTGGCCAGTGCGACACACCCACTGACCTTATTAGGAGCCGAGCTGTCACTCCTAGGCTCATCAGCCCGGCCTCTCCCTGGGTGTGTCGACTGACCAGAGGGATTAACCCCTTCCGTGTCTTGCTGCTCCACTGCGGAAACATGTGCCGTGACACATATGTTGTGCATTTCTATGGTTTACTTGTCTTGATTTAAAATCTAATTTAAAATATTTTAAATCAAAACAAGATGTTCTACAAATTTACTACAGTACATATTCTCTAGAATTGCCTTTTTTTCCACAAAGAACCCTGAAAAACGTATCTGAGGTGTGCGGCACTATTTCCATTGCTCTAGTATTTTGTCTTTGGTCATATAAAGTTAAGTCAAGTAAAGCATCATAATTTTTGATCAGTACACACTGTAACTCTTTCATTAAAAGGGAACCAACAACCTTATTCACCACATTACAAAGTCCTTCATCCCTTGTCCTAACCTATGAGGTGGCCACTATCCACAGCATCTGGATTGGAGTGAAAAGAGTTGTGGTACTATTCTTTTTTTCTATGGGAGTTATGGAAGCAAACAGAAGCTCCACATGTTCCATGATGGATGCAAGGACTGGTGGCTAGTACTGGAGATTGTTATACTGTAGGTTTCAAAGGTGGAACCCACACCTCTTCGATACTTAGGTCATATCTTATGGGTATACTAATATGCTTTAAGGTCGACATGTATGTATGGGGCTGTGCCACTTTTCAGGCTGAAAAGATGCTAGACTTCTGGCACAACCCCATATATACATGTCGACCTTAAGGCATATTAGTATACCCATAAGACATGAATTATCTGTTCGCTATATTTTTAATCACGCTTCACTCCAATATTAGGCGCATTACAAAACACCCGCAACACTTTCTAATGCCCCTGAGATCGGGGGGCGTGCTGGAGGCGTGCTGCGCTACAACCGTAGGATTCTACACATTTATGTAGTGCGGCAAATCCAGGCAAATTACTACTGGAACAGGTAAACCACTTTAAAAGTGGTTTATCTGAGCCAGAACTTTCGCTTAGAAGCTAGAAAACATTAAATCTATGACCCGCAGGTTCATAGATTCAGGCGCAGTCTACGCTACTAATGCGTGCAAAAAAATGCCGCCTGGGCTCCAAAAATCATACATGTCACCCTAAATGTCTATGATAGGATTATCCTTTAAATGTCCATGCAGAAGAGCCCTAATGCCCTAGGTGAATTCTTTAGGGATAGAGGAAGAAGTTCGCTATACGCACTCTGTCTTTCTTTCATGTCAAGCAGAGCTATAATGATGCATATATAGCAATTTCTCAGTGTAAATCTTTTATCTCTAAACTGTGTCTTATTTGTTTATACAGTGAATATTGCAGTTGTCAGTCTGTCCACACTCTGCATCTTATAGTTTAAATGTATAGGTAGCCTCCCCCTCCCTCTAAATATGTCGGTAAAATAGACTAGTACAAATTTCATAATATTTGGTAGATATTAGAACATGAGTTACTTGTGTCACAAGCAGTAATATTTACTGCTAGTGATACAAATGATTCACAAAGTAATGAAGTAATGTTTTAGTAAGCTCTCTATCAAGATGTAGGCATTAAGGAGATAGCAGGAACAGTGTGTAACAATGATGAAATATGGTTAGTAGCATGGACAGTATATACGATATTAAAAATCATACAATTAGATAGCTTTACTTCAGCTAGCTTCTAGTATATTAACATGCTGTGCTATTGTTCCCTTTTGAAATTCTGGAGGAATAGTAGTCAATAGTGGTTGCAGGAATTTTACCATTGTCCTCTACAGAAGGAAGGTCATAGAATCAGCTACACCATTCACTACCATTAAGATAATTTAAGGTAACTGTTTTTAACCGTTATGTCCCCTGAGAGAATATTTTTTATGTCAGTTGTTCCTTTATAATTATATAAGCTCACATTTAATTGAACAAGGGTGAGTAAGGCTGAAATAAATAATAACGTATTAATAGGAATAATAAAGTAATGCATTTAACTAAACCAAACCTATTTATTACATTTATAGCTTTTTAAGTAGAATGACTGCCATGGACTGAGATATGGAACATATTTGTAAATTGAAAACCCAATAAGCTTTGTCCAGTGGAGATTAATGTCTCATGCAAACGGAAAGTGTTGTTTTACTAAGACAGTGCATTGGCTCTTTACTCATACAATTAGACTGGTATCTGGGAAGATTATGCAGCTCTCTTAGCTGAGATTAATGGAAAGACACAATAGAGAAATATTTATTATTACCAGAAAGACTATAAACCTAAAATAAATAATGTTCATGTAACGCATCGTACAAAACAAATGAATCACCGGCTGGAAAATGTGTCATATTCTATATTTTACTTTAGAATATGTTCTTATTACTACAAGGCTGCAGATTCCTGTGCTTTATAAAGCATATGGAGTCCTTATTTTGTCTCAAGTATTATTGATAAGCAAAAGGAGTTTATACCATGGGGCCCCTATGCAAAAAGGGATAAAGTCTTGTTGGTCCCATTGATTAGTGGTTTCAGGCAGTGATGTACTTATAGGTGTTGTCATGATCCATTTAAGGCTATGTTCACACGGTTTATTTTGGGACGTATCTTGCCCCATAGTTCGCGCCGTACTGCGCGAAATACGGGGCGAGATAAATCCCAGTTATTACGGTAATCCACAGTTCTCATAGAGAACTATGGATTACATCTCCTCTCCCTGCTCGCACAATACGGCGAGCTGGGAGAGAATTGACATGTCAATTATTCATGGTGTATACGCGCCGAGAATAATACATGTCTATGGGGCCGGAGGGCTGCTGGCCACCCCGCCCCCGTGCACATGGCATAATTGCAATGCAAAATATGTCCTGCAATTATGCCATGTGAACATAGCCTAACTCCCCTTTTGGCTTCTGGATTTGGTCCTCTTCAGCTGCAGGCTTTGCTTTACAGGGTCCTGTGGCTGTCATTGTGGTGGTGCCCAGGCTTAAAGTGGGCCTGACCTATTAGTAGGAGGTAAGTAAATGTACTGATGTACAGACTGGTCTGAGGTTTGAATTGAAATGGTGTGGTCTGCAGGTATGGATTTATTTTTGAGGTCCAGTCTAAGTCTAAATCAATTTTGAGATCTGGTCTAAGGTTTAAATTAATGCTGGAGTATGATCTGTCATCTGCTTACATTTTTCGATGATATTAATTTAGGGTACTTCATTTTTGGGTCTGGTCTAGGGTCTGGTTTTATTTTTTTTATTTTGGGACTAAATTAATTTTGGAGCATTGTTTGACTTGTGACTTGATTTTTGGGTCTAGTCTAGGGCTTGTATTAATTTAGGGGCCTAGTTTTGGGTCTGAACTGATTGTGGGGTCTGGTTTAGGGCATGCTACATTAGAATGGCACAATGATAGGACTGCCATCAGAGGCAAAGGCACCAGAGGCTTACAAAGGTTTACAGTATGGCTATGGCTATGAAACCCATATTACAGCTTTGGACAGGACTTCAATATATCTGTGTACAAAGGCAATTCGGTGATATAAAACCAGTGTATATAGGGTGAAATTTTGGTATTGACATAGCTAGTAGAGACATTAGGTATGGACCAAGCTGAACTTCTGTACCAGGGTCCATGAACTATAAGCTATGACTGTCCAATCCACAGAGAGAAAAACAATCAGCACCACACTAATCAAACGCAATGCCATTTTTTCAAAGAACCAAACAATCACTATAATTTAAATCCCACCGTGATAATGGTGCTCAGCAGGAAAACAGCAAAGTCTTTGTAATAATCCATAAAAAAAAGAAACAATAATCCACGGCATTTACCAATCCTTACATTTAACAACCAATCTACCTCGAAACCAATTCATCCCTGAGATCCTTACACCTCCGAAATGAAACAAGGGGAGTGAAGATAGTTTTCTCTTTCAAATCCTCATCGGCTTCTAATAAATGCCAATGTCTCCTAATTGCTGATTGTATCTTATCCGCTAAAGGGTTAAACTCAAATGAAAGAACGCATCTTTTTAACTCTTTGGGCGACGTGTATGAAGGGGGTCAGTTTTAATGTTCTAGCGTTAAGTGCACCAAAAGTGATTAGTCCGCCTAATTTCCTGATGTATAGCATGTATAGCATGGCATGGCCTAAAAATGGCATGAACATGTTTGGTGCATTGTGCGCCTGGCCCAACACTTTGTAATGCGCCAAAGATGTGGAGGCGTTCTGGTGGCATATCACACCACATCCGTACTACTAGACACATTTATGAATGTGGCTCAACAAAACTAGGCGCATTACTGCTCGAACAGGTACACCTATTTCAATTAGGGCAGAAAATGTGCCTTATTTCTCAACTTATACCAGCAAAATAATAAAAAATTATTTATGGTAATTATCAAACTATATAAAATTTAATTATATGAATTTCATAATAAATTATATAATATAAAATTAATATAAAATTGTATAAGATCCCAAAAATATCAAATTGTCTCCTATAAAATGTATTTAAGATTTATATATTCGGAAATTAATTTAAAATTAAATAATATGAATAATTAGCATCTACCCTAAATCCCGTTCTCAGTCGTGTATTTACGGAGTTAACATAGTATTATCAGTGATTACAAAAACATCATAGCAATCTAAAATTAAAATAAAAGGTGTTAGAATAGTATGTCAGTGAATAGAAACTGATTTTGCATGTTGCACCACAAGTCTTAGTAAGACCTGTGGTTTGCCGGCTATTACTGTATTTCAAATACACATGTTTGGGGCATTACTAATGCACCAAAGTTCCATTACTAAAGTGCCAAACACAGATGTGAGGCACCTCGCACCTTAGGCACCATTTATGAACGCACATTCATCACTTTTATATATTTAAGCGCATTTTACATGGGAAAAAAGATGCGAAAAATTGAGTCAAGCCGTCAAGTTTCATATATGTCGCCCTTAATGTTTACGTGAAAATCCTCAAGCGCAGGTACTGAGGTTGATTAGTTTATCACTTGTCGTTCCAATTTTATTGTATATGCTTTGTGGTATTAATGTGGCCGATTTTATATAGGTAAAACTATTAGGCCTTTGTGTTGATGGATACGTGAACATATCTATTCCTAAAAACTAGCAAGGAAGCTCCTAGGTTTATATCGTATATGCGTGAGGTACATAGTGGGGATTTAACCGCTTTAAAATTGGCAGGTTTACAGGGCATGTTTTTTCCTAATGATTAGTGATGAGCGATTACGTTGACTATCATCATCGGGTCGATAGTCGATATCATCAATTATCAAGACGTTTTCCGATAGTCGATAATAGATTATCGCCGATGACCATTAAAGTCTATGGGAGAGGAACAACACCTTCATTCTTACACCCAAACAGGGCTGGAGAAGCTGGAATTAACATCCACAACAGTCAAATGGATGCATGCTACATCTTAGGCAACACACTTAGGTTATAAAAGTCACAGAAAAAAATTCACAGACCATTCACTATCCCTGTCTTGTTCCACAGCATGACCCTTAAACCTGTGTGACCCACAATTTAAAATGTGCCAGAAGGCAGGATTATTTGACCCGTCATTTTGCGTGAACTGGACATTGACTATCCCTGTCCTGGAACGCAGCATGACCCTTAAACCTACCTGACCCCCAGATTAAAAAAGTGCCGGAAAAAGGAGTCTTTTAACCATAATTTTAGTTGAACTGGACATTGACTATATATGTCCTGGGCCACAGCATGAGCCCCAAACCTGCATAACCCACAGATTTAAAAGTGCCGGAAAAAGGAGTCTTTCAACCACCATTTTAGTTGAACTGGACATTGGTTATGCCTGTCCTGGACCGCAGCATGACCCTTACACCTACCTGACCCCCAGATTAAAAAAGTGCTGGGAAAAGGAGTCTTTGAACCACCATTTTAGTTGAACTGGACATATGACTATACCTGTTCTGTACCACAGTATGACCACAGTATGACCATTAAACCTGTCTGACCCACAGATTAAAAAGTGCCGGGAAAAGGAGTCTTTGAACCACCATTTTAGTTGAGCTGGACATATGACTATACCTGTTCTGTACCACAGTATGACCATTAAACCTGTCTGACCCACAGATTAAAAAGTGCCGGGAAAAAGAGTCTTTCAACCACCATTTTAGTTGAACTGGACATTGACTATACCTGTCCCGGGTAACCTTCATCTGTTCAAGTCTTCCTGTACCTCCCTTGTACAATTCAGAGGAATATTTGTATCAGCTACTTTGTACATGCAAGTTTTCTAGTATTTTAATTCTAGAAAACACATTTTTAAAATAGGATGGAATCCCACAACGTCTTTGTTTCTCTTTTTTTAATTGTATTAAATGGGTTGTCTCACTACATGAATTGCTAGCTATTTTAAAGATCTTGCAAAAACAAGTCATTTTGCAATATGTGTCCATTAACAGTGTCCTACCTATTCCTGTTTTTGACAGCACCATCACCCTTGAGCCACTTTTGACAATTGTGAAGAACAAATGTCTGTTAGAAACCACATTTTTTAGAATAGTACCTCTAGCATAGCTGCATTTCACAGCAAAATGCCCCCAAAAAATTCAAAACCTGACCCTTGAGCCACTTTTGACAATTGTGAAGAACAAATGTCTGTTAAAAAACAAATTTTTTAGAATAGGACCTGTAGTATAGCTGCATTTCACAGCAAAATGCCCCCAAAAATTCAAAACATGACCCTTGAGCCACTTTTGACAATTGTGAAGAACAAATGTCTGTTAGAAACAACATTTTTTACAATACTACCTGTAGTATTGCTGCATTTCAAAGCAGCATGACCCAAAAAATTATAAGAATGACTTCTCAGCCACTGTTAAAAATTGTGAGGGAGAAATGCCACTTAAAAGCCACATTTCCAAAGGACCATGATTATAGCTGTATCTCACAGCAACATGACCCCAAAAATTGTAAATATGACTTCTCAGCCACTATTAAAAATTGTGATGGAGAAATGCCACTTAGAAGCCACATTTCTGTTCCAAAGAACCATAATTATAGCTGTATCTCACAGCAATATGACCTCAAAACCATTGACAATGAGAAAAATTCTAAAGATAAAGTGAATAAGTGGAATACGGTTTTGTCATGAAACCTTGGTGTCTTTTACAGTCTCCACACCGCCAAACCAGCAAAATTATCTTTTTGGAACTAAGAATAAAAATTGCAGAGAGAAATTATCATTTTAAAAAACATTTTTCAAGAGGACCATTTCTGTTTGAAGAGGAATGTGAAGTAGACCGGCAACTAATTGGTGACCTCAGCAATTGGGGCCACAACATCATCAGAGATCCATGCCTGATTCATCTTGATGAAAGTCAAACGATCCACATTATCTGTGGAAAGCCAGATGCGTTTGTCTGTAATGACTCCTCCAGCTGTGCTGAAGGTCCGCTCAGATATGACGCTGGCTGCTCAGCAGAACAACACCTCTATGGCGTGGCGAGCGAGCTCAGGCCATTCATCCATTTTGGATACCAAGAATTCGATTGGGTCAGTAACACATCCAAAAACATCGGTGTTGAGGCGCAGATAGTCGTGTACCATGATCTTAAGCTGGTCTCTGTGTGTTGTATGTGTGCCCTGCATTACATGCGTTGGTGAGGTGGTAAATAAAGATTGCCAGAAGTCGCCCATTAGGCTTCTGCCACATTGCCTGCTGCTGCCGCTGCGGCTACTTGGCACTCTACTGCTGTTACGTCGCTGACGTTGTTCCACTGTGACATTTGAAGAACATGAAGCAGACGAAACAGATGTCTCCAGTTGATCAATCAGCAAGGTCTCCATTTCCTGCATTTTACTCTCTATTTGGGTGGGTGGAAGGAAAGTGCTGAGTTTTGTTTTGTACCGGGGATCCAGGAGGGTGGCCACTCAGTAACTGCTGTTCATTTTGATGGCCTTAATGCGAGGATCATGTTGGAGGAAATGGAGCATCCAAGCACTCGTGTGAGAGATGGAGTCTTGATTTCCCAAGCCTCTGGGTCGAGCGGCACTAGCAAACTGATCTTCCTCATCTTCCTCCTCCGCCTCAAATTTGCGCCAACCTCTTTCCAAGGCAGGGACGTCGGTAACGTCGGTGTACAGGAATACCTCCACCTCCTCCGCTTCCTCCAGCACAGCTTCAACAGAGCCCTGACTTGCCTCAGATGATGCACCCTGAGAGCTGATGCGCCACCTTGCACTAGCCCTGGACCCCTAATGAAGACCGATAAAATTGAGAAACTGTCGGGCCTTGTGGATTCAACAGAGAGAAAAGCTCCGTGTCCGCATCTGTGTCCGTCTCCTCCTCCGTCGCTGGCGGGACCTGATGTTTTTAGAGTGTCCAACGATCGTTCCAGAACTGATCCCACAATGCTCTGCTGACAAGGGCTTGTCCCCACTGACCATTTTGGTGGCTTCTTCAAAACTGGCAAGGATGGTGCAGAGCTCTTTCACCTGCCTCCTCTCTTGGGCTCAACACCCCGAGGTCCGCACCGCTGCTTGTCAGGCCATATGTCAAAACGTACTGCATAATTGCATTGCACTGCTGCCACAATCGCTGGAGTATGTGGAGAGTGGAATTCCAGCATATAGCCACGACAACAATGAGACGGTTGACGGGGAGGCCGAGCTAAAATTGCAACGCAGCCAGGCGGGACGAAGCAGGGTGCGAACGGTGGAAGTGCGAACTCAGACCTTGAGCCTTCCTCAGCAGGCAGTCAGACCCGGGTAGAGCTTTAGAAATTTCTGGACGACAAGGTTCATGACATGTGCCAGGCAAGGGATGTGCTCCAGCCTACCTAAGGGCGGCCAGCAGATTTCAACCATTATCACACACTACCTTGCCTGACACAAGGTTCTTGTCACCCAGTCAGCGCTCGGTCTCGTTGCGGAGAGCCGTCCACAGCTCCTGACCTGTGTGTGGGTGGTCTCCAAGACAGATTAATTTCAGCACGGCCTGGTTTCTCTGGGCCCGAGATGCCACCAGCGGACCTTGGGGGAAAGAACCCTGCACCATCCCTGCGGTTTTGAAGAGCGTGCGCCGAGCCTGAGAGCCACTGTCACCACCAGAGACATGCACCCAGCTCACCTAGTGAGCTGTCACAGACATATAGCGGCCTTGGCCGTGCTTACTAGTCCATGTGTCGGTGGTCAGATGGACTTTTCCGGACACAGATGCAGACAACGCGCTTGAAATTTTACATGACACGTGGCTGGCCAGGACAGGGACGGCTTTTCTGGCAAAGAAATGCCTGCTCGGCATCTGATATTGGGGGCAGGCAAGGGCCATGACGTGGCGGAACCCATCTGTGTCCATCAGATGGAAAGGCAACATTTCCAAGGCCAAAAGCCTGGCAATGCCGACTATTCGGCTTTTGGCTTTGGGATGGGTTTGGGTTAAAGTGTTTCTTCTGCTCCAAACCTGGAAGACAGAAGGCTGGCTTCTAGACTGGCAGCTTTACGGCGTGCAGGTGGTCAAACTGGTGGAAGGAGAATAGGTAGGATGGGTCTCTGGTGGTGCTGGTGCTACTCGGGCGACGGTGGAGGCTGAAGCGGAGGCTGATCCCTGATCATGACTCTGAGAGACATGGGCAGCTGAGGAACGCTTGCTGGTGGCAGAGGAGGAGGAGGCGGAGACAGAGGGTGTGACTTATTTGGGAAAACCCCCGGCATCGGTGTTGCCTTTTTTGGGCCCAAGGGTTTTCCCTCCATTTCAATCATCTTTGTGCATGTGACTAGACATTTTTGATGGTGGTTAAAACATCTAAGATTCTTCCTTACTGAGCTTTAGGAAAAAGGCCCGGCATATGCCCATCGGGGTGAATCAGAGGTTTTCTCGAAAAAGGCCCAGCTTGGAGGTCCTGGCCTTTTCGACGGCGATAGGCGGGGGGTTTTTCCCCGCTGATCGGGGCTGGCGGAATCACTCAGCGGTTCTGGCGCCCCCTCTCCCTTTTTGAGGGGGGGACCCAACGACACTCCCATCGTCTTCTTCAAGGTCCAGTGATGAAGCGCTGCAAGCAAATTCTGTGAAAGACCAGTGGTCCGAAATGTCGTCATATATCATCAACACGGGTGATTTGGCGTCCTACTTTTCTGCACCCAGGACTGCGGCTAAAGCAAGGGGCATGAAAGGGTTCCCGACCCCCCGGGATTTTTCCCCGTTTTGACCGGCTTCCTTCCCTCCTCCTCTGATGGCTCAGTAACTGGGCTCAGACGAATTTCCCTTTGGGCCCTTTTGTCTTTTAACTGCCTTGGGCCCCAACCGATTTTGTAATCAAAAGGTCTTTTAGAAAATGGATTTTCCACAGTGGTGGGTAACCCATTGACTTTTGGGGTGCCCCTTCGCTCATGTTGGAGCACCTTCTCCCGACCTTACCCCAATGTCCCTTTCCCCCCCTCTTTGCTGTTACCACCGCCCTTTTTTGCTCCATGTTCAAAAAATAAAAATGTAATAAGGTATGGAAGAGTTTTTGACAAACTCTTATAAAAGCGGGAAATCACAGTATTCTTAAATCCTCTAATTTCCAAAAGCCAATGATTGAAACTGAAAGTTTCAGTAATACCTGTGAATGTGGCTGGGGGGAAAAACCTAAGACAAATCAAAAAGTGTTCTTTCTTCAGTCCCAGGGGTTTACAACTGCCCAGTAGGACGGAATTTATTTTTCAACAAAATTTCATGTGCGCTATCTGCGCCCAAAATGAGTTCATCGAGCGAAAAAAAAATATTCGAATTTCAGGATGGAAATTGGTTTTTTGCGCAATGACAAACGAGAACAGTTTTCTGAAAAATTTTTTTTTATCGATTGTCGTACAAAGTGGTATTTTAAAAAAAACTAGTGCCGCACCCCAATCAATACAGTATTTAAAAATTATAGGATAACAAACGTGGTTTTTGCCCTATAAATCCCTGCGGTGACTAAAAAATTGCTGTTTTAAAAATTTAAGTCAAGGGGGCTCTATGAAAAAAATGGGCCGCACCAAAGAAAAAAAAAAAAACCCCTATTTAAATTTTCGGATAATAAAAGGGGTTTTTTGCACCTTTTAAATACCCCTGCGGGGGCTAAAAATTCGTATTCAAATTTAAGTAAGGGGGGGTCTTGAAAAAAACGGGGGCCCGCCCAAAGAAAAAAAACCCTTTTTTTAAATGTTAGGAAATAAAAGGTGTTTTTTGCCCCATAAATACACCTGCGGGCAAAAAGTTCTTTCATTTAAGAAAAAATTTGGTTTTGAAAAAAACGGGCTGCACAAAGTGAAAAAATAATTAAATTTGTGTAGGGATAATAAAAGGGGGTTTTTGAAAATATAAATACCCTGGGTACTAGAAAAAGTTCTTATGCTTTGAAAAAAAAAAATTTTTAAAAAACGGGCCCCGACGTAAAAAAAAAAATTTCAATGCAGGGTCAAAACAAGGGCTGGGGAAACAAATTTTCCACCCCATTTCAAAAGCCTGCCGCCCGCCTGTCTTTCTTGTTTGCCCCTACCCCCCTGGTCCTCCCCCCCCGGGCTGTACAGCACTGATGCTCCCTTTAAAAAACTCGCCTAATAACAAAAACTGAAATTTATTCAAGTTAAGCTAAAAACATAGGTCTGGTTTAACAAAGACAATGTTTTCGCTGGTGTTTTGGGAAGACCCCAGCACACGTCCCGTCTTTTGAGACACAGGGCACACCTGATCATGACAGAAGGGTGTTCTATGTAAAACAGGTCATGTGATTTTTCCAGCCAACACAACCCAACCCAGTCATGACGTCGCACACCCAGCACCCGCCTATTCTAAGAGATTTGCTGCCGCCAAAATGACAGGAAGCGCCGAAATTTGCGCGATGTTAATAATTAGCGCAGATTTTAACCTAAATTATCGGTGATTGAAAAAAATCCGCATAAAAAAAAAAACCAGCCAATTCAACTTTGTCGATAATAATCGCTCAACACTACTAATGATGGTACAGATCGACATATGCGTCACTTATGTGAAGCTGAATGGATTTTTCGCACAATTGCCTGGAGTTCTTTGTGCTTTAATGACCTATCATAGTTTTCAAGTGTGTTTTATGTTTTGTTACTGTGATTGTATTTTTTAACCATGATTGACAGGTGGATGGGGGATTTAAAAGACTTATTACCATCTCCATAGGCCGTGAGAGCTCGCCAGCGAACAGCCATAGGCCAGTCTTAGTGCGTGTCTTTCTCTGATCATCCCTGTATGTGCTGTTTGTACATAAATAAATATGTGAAGATATTTTTGATGAGTGCTGTGGATTATCATATCTTTTTTTCCTGGATTAGGTTATGGCTGTGTCTGCTGATCTCCCTTCTTCAAAAAGACTATGGGTGCAAAACTTCACCCCTTGGGCCCTCCTTTTTCCAGACCCTTTTGGTGGCCGTTTTTTCACAAAAGGTTCCTTTTTGACGTGTTGGTTGCTGTGCTGTAGTGTTGCTGCAGAATTATTCTATTAAAGAAATTGTCCAATAGAAGAACATTCATTTCAAATGGCGCCAAAGAAAAACAAGTTATACAGCTGAAGTGTCTGTTCCCTCTTGCCTCCCCCCTCACAAAAAATGTTGTGGGGTGAACAGGAAAAAATGCAAATGTGCCTTTTGTTTTACGGGTTTAGTTTTTGTTGGAGTTCATGCTGAACAGTTCAATTGACATTTATCTGTATTCTGTGGGTCAGTGAGTATGCAAGGGTCACATTATCACCACTATATAGTGACTTATACCACCATACTGTCAATGACCAAATCAATATATCAAGACCAATAATACCAATATATAAGGACCAAAGAATACCGCCATACCCTGACCCATATCATCACTATAAAGAGACTGAATAAAACCATTGTACTGTTACTGAGTATAAACCATTACACTAAGACCACTTTTACCGCCATACAGTGACTATATAGTGGTAGATAGCAGTTGTACACAGGCTCTGCAGACATATAAGTGATTAAAGGGCAGTTACGTTTAGTGACTCCCAGGTGATGTCTTTTCTGATGAGTCCTTCTTTCTTTTCTTTCTTCATCCGGTCCAGACCGCCATGACATCTTGTCCTGACCACTACTCGTCCCTGCAGAACCTTCCACACAAACATGTTAGAATCTAAATAGTGAAAGTTCACCCTACCAAATATAGGGCCCTCATTTGTACCACCAGTAAGTAGGAACACACTCCATATAGTAGACAGCCCCACCAGATTAGGAAGACGCTTCTTTTAGGTAGGTTAGACCTAAAAATTAGATAAGTGGCAGACTCTTCCTATTAAGTAGGTAAAGTCCCCCTTCAGTATAGGGCCCATTCTAGTAAGTGGGCAGCCGGTGAGGGCCACTTAGGGCAGGCGGTGAAGGTCACTTAGTGAAGGTGGTGAGGGCCACTTTGGGAAATTAGGGCCACTTAGGGAAGGTAGTGAGGGCCACTTAGGGAGGGTAGTGAGGGCAACTTAGGGAGGCTAGTGAGGGCCACTTAGAGAGGCTAGAGAGGGCCACTTAGGGAGGCTAGAGAGGGCCACTTAGAATAGATATTCTCCTTCTCCCCCTTTTAAAAAAATAAACATAATACTCACCTTGTCTCCACGCTATTCCACCGACGAACTCCATTCTTTGAATCTGTAGTGGGTGGCGTGACATCATCATGCTGCCCGCTCCGGGATGCCAGTTACGGCATCTGCTATGCCCTAAGCCTATCGGTAGGGTTAGGGCATAGTACAGGCAGCGACGTTATGATGTCATTACATCGTGCTGCTGCCTTCAGTAAGCTAAGCGGCTGGTATCAGTGTATACTGGCTGCTTAGCTTCAGTCGCTACCTGAACTGCAGCAATTGCGGCAGCTGAGTGGCGAAGGGGGGCCCGTGCGACTGCTGCGATCCCTGTAGCTACGCCACTGCAACCAATCAGAGCTCCCTTTCATTTCATATAGTGCTCATGAAAAATTAAAGGGGAGCTCTGATTGATTGCTACAAAGGGATGTAGAATTAATGAATGTCACAGAGTGGTGTAAAAGATGAAACAAACAAACCTATTCTTCTGGATGACAAAACTTAACATCGAAATGAGTACTCAGTTTTATCTTTGTATGGGCCTCTGTCTCATCTGTATATGCCAATATTGGTAAGTCGCGAGATACTTATGGATGATGCAAAGCAAAGAGTTTCAGCTGTTTGTTAATTCATATCGCTTGGTTATATACTTCATAACAAAGATTGTTAGTTTATTTATGAGTGTCCACCATAATCCTTTGTATTGTAAATCCTTTGTAAAACCATGAAAATCTTTGTCCTAGATTCCAAGTATTACATTTACCACTTTTAATATTGTCTCTGAATTTCAAGCTTAGCTTGACAAAGAAGGCGTGACCTCCGAAATGTCTCAGATGTGCTGCAAAGTTCAAGCAACTATGTGGAGTCTAAACTAACCAACATGCTGGGCAGCTGAAAACATGTAGAACGTTCTGGAAAAAATCTCCTAAAATGCAAGTAGTTTACAAAAAATTTGGTTATGTGCAATACATTTTTCTTTGTTGCAAGATGATGTGATGTTGATTGTGAATATATTTCTCACAAAGAGATTAAAAAGGCTAATGAGTATTTATTGTTAAAAACGGTATTTATACTTTTCCTGAGTAAAATGTGGGGTGAGTGGAGACCCCTGCGCTAGCATTTTGCACATTAACCAATAAGAGAAATATTTGGTCCAAGGTGAAAGTGGTATTAAAGTGCAAGAACATGAAGTGAAATATCGAAATGTGTTGTACAAAAAAGGGAGATCACTTCCAGCACTGCATGTTATGCAAGTGATAACACATTTCATCATGGCATAGTGTATTTTTTTCCTTAGATTGCTTCGTCCTAATGGGCGTTACAACAGAACACTCCGGGCCACTTTCGAGTGAATCTCCCTGTATAACACAATTGCAATCTGGTTAAAATTTGTTTATATGAAGGATTATAATGGACAAAATCATACTTGGAGATCGAGCTTACTATTTGCTACATACCACCAAAAGCATAACTTGAAGCTCCTGGGCCTCAATGGCAAATTTGGAGCAGGGTCCCTCAACTACCATGTGATATTTATATTACAGGTGTATCCTTATGTAACAGTGGGGTTTCTGGGCTGACTGCATAACTGCAATCACGACACCCCATATAGTTTTGTCTGAATGTAAGGGACCGAGAGTAGGGGCGGCTATGGCGGCACCCCGACAGTGTCCGCCTGTTGCCCGTAGCAACCACGCTTACTGGAGTTCTTGTAATATTGCAGGGAGAGATGTGGTGTGGGACCTGTAGTGCGCCGACAGTAAATAACAGGAAACGACACAACAATGTTCCAAGATCTACGAGCCATTTACTTTTGATCTCCAGCAGTTATTTGAAATCCACTTCAGTTGTCTGCACGTCAGCATTCAGCCACATCAGCAATCGCACAGTTACGACGAGGTCCCCTAAAGCCTTCCTCTCTGTGCTGCACTAGTCACTGCAGGCTACCTGCTGTTCTGCATAGCTACCTGTTGGCTCGTTACTTTCTCTCCCGGATCTCCTGCTCACTCTAGAAGTAAAGAACTTTCTCCGGCCTGCTCCCCGTTTCCTATGCTTCAATAAACTATAACTTTGTACATATTCAGCCTGATAGCCGACAACTTTCGTGCTATCCAGAGGAATCTTTCTCTCCTCATATCCTCCAAACTCCTGCTTCTTGAGGGGCACCCTCCTCTCCCCGTGTTATCTCTTGAACCTCTTCTCAATAACTACTCCTATGAACTGTCTCACTCTGCAGCATTGATCCCCCACAGCACCAGCTGGCCCCCCTGCTCCTCCAACCCAGCTCCACCCACCAAGCTCACTGATTGGCTGCCCAGCTCCTGCTGACTAACTGCACTACAAACACAGGTCCAAACTCTGAACCCCTGTGAGCTTTTTGCAGCTCTGGAATTTTGGCACACGTTTTTCTTCAGGCCGAGACAGATCTTCGGGTGTAAATACAGGACCTCTGTATTTTTTATTAAGCAGCAACACAAAACAAGTGCAAGGCATGCACAGTATAAACAAAACAAAAGCCTGCTCGTCTGAGCTCTCACTAACACAGTAACACTCACTATCACCTTGTAGTATCTCAACAAATGTGTAGCAGCCTTGCTGGTTCCACAGCATGTCTCCTCCCTAGACTTAAAGGTAGTCTGAGGTTGTAGCCACACCTAGCCATCTTACCCGCTGACTTATAAAGGCCAGGAAAATCCTGGAGTGGAACATGGGGAGTAAGCACCCACCCTGTTTATGCTTACTCCCAATGAAAGGCTGACCCGGGAATGGCTGGAAGCCATACTAGCATGCTAAACATATGTCAATAGCCTGTACTGTCGAAACCTGTCTAATTTTGGCCTTTCATTCCCCCAAGGCTCCTTACCTTGGAGGCACGTGTATGGACTCCTAAATGTGCATGCAAGGACCCTGGCCAGAATATACGCTCCATTATATATTTTTACTGCAGTTTACAACTTACACCCCTCATCTGCTATAACCAGGTCTCCCTTAGCAACCCACGGTACCTCACAGTGCCAACACAAGTTTAACTCTAAACATTATCTGTTCTCACAATCCCTTTCTTGAACACTTCATTTTTCGCTATATCTGTAAAATTTAGAACATACTATAGACTATAACAGTACTTAATGTAGAAATATAAATTAATTTGGTTCCATGGGTAGTAACTGGGCTCCATATTCTTCAGAAAACAACATAAATCAGAAGCATAGGCCGCAATAGAGAATATAACAATGAATTGAAACTCTACACTTTCGTTGTTATTCTCAAGTTTAAGTCTGAAAACAAGACGTCTTGAGACCTTTTTAATGTCAGATGATATGAAAAAAAATTACATAGTGCAACACCTACTGCCTGATGATAAGTAGTAATTACAACAGTCGTAATTTCTTTTTCTATTGCATTTTGCAGCAAGAGAGAGGACAATGTTTTCTATTACTGTTTCTGGCAAAATCTGGGGTATTTCTAGCAACGGGGCATTCACCTACTTAATTAGCTGAAGATAACCTCGCCATCACTCTTTGCTTCCCAGGAAAGAAACATGCAAAGCATAGATAATTAGCGGCAAGCACATACAGAGGCAGGTAGCACTCTAATTGACTGTTTACTTATTTTACAGGGGTGGAAAGAGGAAAAAAATTCAGAGGTTCCATGGAAGAAGCAACTTAATTGCATATTTGACATTTTCACAGGCGGGTGTGAATAAGACAGATACAGGAAATAATAATCCCGGATAACATTTTAATTTTAAAGATGACAGCGTCTGTCCTGCTTCTCTGTTCACTCTGTGTGGCTTTTAAATTACTATACAATTTAGGGGGTTTCTTTCCGTGGTCCCTAATTAGCCTTGCAAGAGGCCATTGTTAAAGATCAAGCTATAAAATGCAGAAATTAAGATCAGAAAGGACTTTGCCTACAGTTACTGCACACATATATCAAGTGCTTTGTACAAATCTAGAAAGGATTTGGGGAAATTGAATTATGGAAGTTAGTCATGTTTATAGTTTAAATGTATTTTGTTTTTTCATAACAAGACGTAGGGGGCATCCTCTACGTCTTGAGGAACGAAAGTTTATACATAAACATAGAAAGGGATTCTTTACTGTAAGAGCAGTGAGACTGTGGAACTCTCTGCCAGAGGAACTTGTCATGGTGAATTCACTAACAGAATTCACAAAGGGTTTGGATGCATTTCTGGAGCATAATAATATAACAAGTTATAGTGTCTAGGATTCTGGAGAGGGGTCATTGATCCAGGGATTTTTCCGATTGCCAGATTGGAGTTGGGAAGGAATTTTTCCCTAAAATGAGGACAATTGGCTTCTACCTCATTGGGGTTTTTTGCCTTCCTCTGGATCAACACCTTAGCACAACAGTCTGAACTGGATGGACGTCTCGTCTTTTTTCGGCCTTACAAACTATGAAACTATGAAATTTATCATGGTTAGTAGAAATCTAATTATAATACTCTACCTAAGATACGTGGTATTTAAAGTGTTTTATTTTGAACCCTATTTTGAAGTTTTTATTAGAGATGAGCGAGCAGTAAAAAGTTTTATTTCGATTAGAACAGTTAGATATATATCCATGTATATCAGAGTTAAGCGTTATGTGAGCCTGCAAATGTCGCCAAATAACAGTTTCTGGGTGTGTGAAAGATGCAACCAGCAATACCAAACTCCCTAACTATTGCTGTCTATGGAGAGAAAAATGCTATCTAACTAACTAAGGGCAGTCTGTACAGTACAGAGAGTGAGCTGAAAATGGCGTTCACAAGGCAATACAGTGAAATATATCTAACCTGGTCATGTGATTTTAGCAGCCAATGAGAGCCCTTCACCTCAGAGATGACGTTTTTTGACACTTGTGTGTTCTCTGCACTGATTGGATGGCCGCCAAAAGTGCAGAAAGCCACTGAAAACGAAACTGAAAATGGTGTGTTGGTGTGTTGAACTAGAACTTTACAGTAAAATGTTCGGTTCGAGTTCTAAAAATTCAAGAAGTTCTACTAGAACTTAAATTTTCTAGAACAGTCCGATGAACACTAGTTTTTATATCTAGTTTATTAGATTTTACACAAATATACAATTGAAACCAGAAGTTTACATACACTAAATAAAAAGACACATATGCATATTTTTCTCACTATCTGACATGAAATCGGAATTAACTTTACCTGTTTTAGGTCAATTGGGATTACCAAAATCATTTATATTTGTCAAATGCCAGAATAATGAGAGAGATAATTTTTAAGGCATTTTTATTACTTTCTGCAAAGTCAAAAGGATACCTACATTTCCTTAGTATTTGGTAGCATTGCCCTTAAACTATAAGACTTGAGTCAAACATTTTGGATATCCTTTCACAAGCTTCTTACAGTAGTTAGTAAGAAATTTGGCCCATTCCTCCTGACAGAACTGGTGTAACTGAGCCATGTTTGTAGGTCACCTTAATTGCATCTGCCTTTTAAGCTTTACATATAAATTTACAAGGATTGAGATATGGCCACTCCTAAACATTGCCTTGGTTATCCTTAAGCCATTTTGTAACAAGTTTGGCAGTATGCTTCGGGTTATTGTCCATTTGGAAGACCCATTTCTGCCCAAGCTTTAACTTCCTGACTAAATTCTTGAGATGTTGCTTCAGTATTGCCACATAATCTTCTTTCCTCATGATGCCATCTATTTTGTGGCATGTATCAGTCCCTTCTGTAGCAAAACAACCCCACAACATGATGCTGCCACCCCCGTGTTTCACATTTGGGATGGTGTTCTTAGACTTCCAAGCTTCTCCCTTTTTCATCCAAATGTAATGATGGTCATCATGGCCAAACAGTTACATTTTAGTTTCATCAGACCACCGGACATATCTCCAAAATTGTATGTCTGTGTTACTATGAGCATTTGCAAACGTTTATGTGGCTTTTATATGTTTCTTTTGGAGTAATGGCTTCTTCCTGGCAGAGTAGCTTTTCAGCCCATGTTGATATAGTACTCGTTTTAAAGTGGATAATGACACAATCTTAACATCTTGTGGCCAGCATCTTCACAAGGTCTTTTGCTTTTGTTCTTGGATTGATATGTACATGTCCAAACTAAGCATGTTCATCTCTGAAACACTGAACCCGTCTCCTTCCTGAGCAGTATAATGACTGGACATTCCCATCTTGTTTGTACTTGTGTATAAATGTTTGTACAGATGAACAAGGCACCTTCAGGTATCTGGAAATTGCACCCAAGGATGATAAAGACTTGTGCAAGTCCACAATTCTCTTCCTGATATTTTGGCTGATTTCTTTAAACTTTCCCATGATGTTACACACAGAAGCAGTGTGTTTCTGGTTTTAATTTAAAATACATTCACAGTTGTCTATAATTAACTCAGATCTTACCAATAATTAACTCAGATGTTACCAGAAGCTTCCAAAGACATGACATCATCATATGGGCTATCCCATATTTATTTAAAGGCATAGTAATCCAGTGTATGTAAACTTTTGACTTTACAGACTTATTACAGAAAGTAATAAAAATGCCTTAAAAAATTATCTCTCATTATTCTGGCATTTGGCAAATATAAATAATTTTGGTAATCCTAATTGACCTAAAATGGGTAAGGCTTATTCTGATTTCATGTCGGATAGTGAGAAAAACATGCATATGTGTATTTTTATATAAAGTATGTAAACTTCTGGTTTCAACTGTAGCTCAAAGGATTTGGACCTTTCATAATTTTTGAACATTTTTGCTATTATTTTTATTTAAACTTTTGAATTCTTTGGATCCTGTAGCTTCTATATTTTACAAATATCTGACATTTACGACTCGTACTTAAGAATGGAGGTTATTGTTGGATGTGACTCATGCGACATGCCACTTGCAGCACCCTGTTCTGCTCCCAGCCATCAGGATGCAAACATGCTCTGCTTCCGTCCTCATACCCCACAAAGGAATACAGGCAGTCCCCGATTTACGTCATTCCAACTTGCGTCTGCCCCCTAGTTATGAAAGGGGACTTATGGGGTTTGCTGACATCACACACTGAGTTACGCCCCATAACACTGATATGCTGCAAGTCTCTGCAATTCATTTTCCAGCCAGCTTCAGCATGTCAGGTCTTCCCACTCCTTCTTTTACCTAACCTTATTCTTCCTGCAGCGTGCTGTTCAGTGTCTGCACCGCTCTCCTTAGCACAGATCCTGTCTGCACCGGAAACCACACGATCATTGTTACAAGTCCTGCTGTACTAATCAGCACCTATATGTGGCATGCTGGCACTTGTATTTGTGGAACAATAAGTGTCAGCTTGCCATACCACACATGGGCTAATTGTATGAGTACTGATTAGTACATTGTTTAACATCTGTTGCTGTGGCATGCTAACACTTGTTGTTCCACAGCAGCTGGTAGCTCTCGAAAAACAAGTGCCAGCATATCACTGCAGCAGATGTTAAACGCAAATACTAATCAGCAACCATACAATTAGAACATGTGATTCTATGGCATGCTGGCACTTGTAGTTCCACAGCTACTAGCTGTTGTGTAACATGGAACTACACTTTCCAGGATGTCACCGAAGCACCTATTATACACATGTACTAATCATCCACTATACAGTTAGTACATGTGTTGTGTGGAATGCTGGAATTTGTAGTTGTAGAACTATAAGTGCCAGTATCCCATACCAGACGTGGTTCCAACTTGCATAAAAATTCATCTTAAGAACGAACCTACAGTCCTTATCCCATTCGTACCCCGGGGACTGCCTGTATTTATTTTTTTTTGACAGCTGCATTCAACTGATGGCACTGTATGGTGGGCACTGTTGTGCTGGGTACTATGTGAATGGAACTGTTATGGTGGGCACTATGTAGCTAGCACTACAGGGCTGTTTATCCTATTTTAGGCAAACTAAATGAGCAGTCCAGTAAAAACTGTTTGTGTATTCTCTCTAAATTTAAAAATCTTACAGCTGAATTTATTTTGAAATATACACCTGTCTGACCTTGAGGTGCACTGCATACACCTCTTGCTCCTTCTCCTTGTAGCCCTCCAAATCTTTATTTTCTAAATGCCTCCACCTGTACTAACACCAAATGTACTTAGTCCTGTTATCCTGAACCTCAATGTTTTTCATTGGCATGTTCGTGCTGCCACCAATGGTACTGCTGCCTAATCTTGTCAAACCAGAACCTCCATGTTCCACATTGGCATGTTGTCACTGCCACCAATGGTACTGCTGCCTAATCTTGTCGAACCGGAACAACCATGTTCCCCATTGGCATGTTCTTGCTGCCACCAATTGTACTGCCGTGTAATCTAGTTCAGCCTGCAGAGGCGTAAGTTCAAATTCTTGGGCCCTGGTGCAAAAAGTGAAATGGGGCCCCCCATTACCAGGACTGCCATCAGTCATCTATTAACTGTTTCAGGGCCCCATACAGCCAAATCAAATGGGGCCCCCACCCATTACTAGTTCCTATTTTTTAATATATCAGTGGGCCCCTTTTTGATTAGGGCCCCTAACAGGAGTACTGCCCATACTGCCCTATTGGCACCACTGCCAGTTACCATGTGCTATTTCCAATACCGGTGTTTTCTTATGTGTCAAAGTGGCGTTTGGGCCCTCTCAGGATGCAGGGCCCCATTGCGGCTGCTACCGCTGCACCACCTATAACTACGCCCCTGCCAGCTGAAGCTCCATGTTCCCCGTTGGGGTGTTCTTGCTGCCACCACATATTTCACATGTACAAAGCTTGCAAGCAGAGACGTAACTTGAAGTTCTTGGGCCCTGGTTCAAAAAATGAAATGGGGCTCCTCCCGGGTTGCCCTGTGCCATTTCCAATGCCGGCCTCTTCTTATGTGTCAATGGGGCTTTTGGGCCTTCTCAGGATGTAGGGCCCCATAGCAGCTGCTACCGCTGCACCTCCCATAGCTACGCCCCTGCTTGCAAGCTGTTCTCATCTTTTCAGTTAGCCATTTAAAAGAATGAAGTATGGGGGGCGTGTCTGGACGCTGGACAAGATGGCCGCAGCGTGAGGGAGCTCTGAGGGCCACCTGAAGTATATTGGGGCTAAACGGCATAAATCCTGGCATTTTCTTCCCTCACCCGAGGTGATTCTACCCCGGACATTCCCCGCTACCTGTCGGTGTGAGTTTCACCCCTGGAACAGCTATACTGCGGCCGTAAGGTTCTTGGCGCCGCGAGACGTGCAGCGCGGGATCCGGCGGGAGCTGACTCACTGCAAGGCCGGGGACGGAGTGGTGCTGCGGAGCTGCAGAAGAAGCGCCAACAGCATCAGAGCGCGGCTCAACCCCGCAAAAGGTTAAGACCCGAGGAGAGAGCGTCCGCTGGACCTGAGGTCCCCGTCTTTGTGCGGCCGGTTTGAAGCGAGCGGAGGCGCCGCATCTACGCACCGCATCTATACACCTGCAGCCCCAGAGGCCCGGACAGCCCGGGATTAACAGCCGCGAGGACGCGGGTAAGGTTCCAGATACTGGGGAGAGCCTTTTATCGCACCCTTCAGGGAGAATCCTACACGTTGGGACACTGCAAAGTACCCCTCTACATGTATAAGGCCCGGCGGCCATTATCTCTCACCATCCATCACCTCATGGTGCCGGCGGCCATTTTGGGCTTGCACCCTTTGTATATTTAAACTGGCTAAGACCAGAGGGACAGTGCATCGCAAGCTTAAACTGAGCTTCAAAAAAGGGCACGTTGACAAGCATAATATCGTATCATTTTGGCAACGCTCTGCACGCCCCAAGCTTGTTTTTGAAACCCCAGAACAACATAGCAGGGACTCGACCTCTGGGAACTGCCCCTGTTCCCCCTCGGGGCCTACTTATACTCCGAGTGAGGAGCACACTGTGACAGGGTACTGTGATAGTTATACAAAGCCGCAGGACATATCCTCCTCTCCCTGCTCCCCTCTGTTTAGCTCTATTCAATCTCAGATAGCGGACCCACGAGAGCCCCTACCTGCTGCAACGTGGCACCCTAATACTAGCACACTGTGCTCTGAATCTGCTAATACAGTCTTCAATCCACCTGAAGGACTCATGCCTTATAGACCACCTAAAGCACAGCGGACCCCAGGGGCCCCAAAAAAGTTAGGGTCTGATCCGGGCCCTCGAGCTCACACTGGGTCTGTTACGACAGAACACTTTACTACACCCCAAATGAGAAAATCATCCGAAAGTGGATGGCACTCTTCCTCTGAATCCTTATTGGAAATGCAGGATCAAGACATGCCCTCATCTATTCCTTTGCAGGAGTGGAAGTCCTATGTTGATCACCTGCCCACCATGAGTGACTTCAAAGCTTTGGTTAAAGAGATAAAAGAGACTTGCAGGTCGGAGATAGCAGCAGTCAGAGCGGACCTTAAAAGTATAGTGGATAGAGTGGAACATTTGGAAGGAACACACGATGAAACCAGAACCTATGTTGCAGATTTAAGCAGGCACTCCAACTCGCAAACCCAAGCCCTTCGTGACATGGCAAGACACCTGGAGGACTTGGAAAAAAGGAGTAGGCGTAACAACCTCAGACTCCGTGGCCTCCCTGAAGCCAAAGGCCCAGAGGACCTCCGCAACACCCTTACCGAAATTTTCAATTCACTATTGGGGGAGCCTCCTGCCCATAAAATAAAATTCGAACGAGCACATAGGGCCCTGAGGCCGAAGACGTCCACTAACTTCCCGAGAGATGTAATTTGCTGCATGCATGATTTCGAATTGAAGGAGCGAATTATGTCTTGTGCAAGGTCCAGGGGGCCTTTTGAATACCAAGGTGCCCAACTCCAACTATATCAAGATCTGTCGTGGATCACATTACAAAAACGGAGATGCTTGAAACCCCTGCTAGCTGAACTCAAACAAAAGGGAATTAAATATAAGTGGGGCTTTCCCTTCATGTTGCTGGCTTCTAGGGATGGACGCTCTTCGGTGCTCAAGGTTCACGAAGATCTTCAACATTTCTGCTCGGAGCTGGACATTCCAATTCCTGAAATTCAAGACTGGGATCTAGGCTTGCCGCCTCCTGCGCCTCCAGTGGAATGGCAGAAGAAGCAGGGTCACCGTCGAAAGCTCCCTTCTCCGGCCCAGGCCCGTTCTCCTCGGGAGTCTATGTCCCCTCCAAAGACTTGACTGATGCCAGGTTTTTCTTCCATATATTAACCATTTGCCCACTGGGCATCTAGCAGCCTCAAACATTTTTTGAAACGTTTTTGAATGATTGAATGATTTCATCTCATCTTCTCCCCCTCTCCTTCCCTTTTTTTTTTTTTTTCTTCTTTTCTTTCTCTCCCTCTCGTCCCTTTATTCATTATTATTTTTCTTTGTTTATGAATACACTTTCCTCCCATTCCTTCTTCCCCCCTGCCCCTCCGCTCCTTACCCATTTTTCTTTCCCCTCCCCTTTCATACTATTTTGACTTAGTTACTTATCCGCGCATAGTGGTGGCCTCGAGTAGTATATCTGCTCATCAGTTCTTCTGGCTACCCGGCCTACGGTAACGTGTCATCCTACTACTTGTCAGGCAGCGTCTGACGCTTTTCTCCCTGTAGGGGATTGTCTTATCGGTTAGAGCACTGTTACTAAGGAGTGCTCACCAGGTTAGAACGCAGTGTTACAGAGGGTATAGTTCCCTTTTTTCATCTACCCTTTGGGTTCTGAATAATTCTATTGTTTTTCTCTTGCAACACTTTCTCTCCTAACACCGGTCTCTTCCCTTGGCTTCTATCTATTCTTGGGACTCCAGTTTTCACTAACGTGACTTTGTTTATTCTGATGTTGTGTCATTGCATTTGTCTTATGTGTCTTGTCCGGACATGACCCGATAACCACTGTCGTTGAGATTCAGGTACCTGTCTCACAGAGGTATGCTCTTTTCATTTTGTTATATGATGGTTAAGCTAATATCTTTGAATGTGAAAGGAATTAATACAAATGTCAAAAGGAGGTTGTTGCTGTCAGAATTACGTGTAGCTCATTTTAATAAAGAGGGGAACTTTTCATTTGCCCGGAATCTATACCCCTGCACTTATGTTTCATCTCAAGATAGGAAGAAGGCAGGAGTGGCTATATTACTATCTAGGACATGCCCATATCAGGTTACAGATGCCCACATAGATGACCAGGGAAGATTTATCATTCTTAAAGGGGATTATATGGGTACCCCATTGACTTTATGTAACATTTACGCACCCAACCAATCCCAAATTAAATTTTTAAAGCGAGTTTTCTCCAAGTTGGCTAGATATCCATCTACTATGCTACTGGTGGGGGGGGACTTTAACGTGCCTTTTTCTGACACTGTGGATAAGCTCTACATCTCCCAACGTCAAAAGGACAAGGCAAAAGCTGGCCTATCTCGGGCATTTCGGCAACTAATTAGGAAATATGCCCTTTTTGATCTGTGGCGCATAGCTCATCCCACAGAGCGCTCTTACACTTTTTTTTCACCCCCACATGGTACCCATTCCCGGATAGATTATATCTTTGGCAACGTCCCGGCATTGAGGCGGATGGCGGACACGGAAATCGGACATATCACATGGTCGGACCATGCCCCTATATCTCTGATACTTAAAACAAACAATGCCCCGATTCGTAACTGTCATTGGCGCCTAAATGAAAGGCTGATCAAAAATCCTCACACTAGGGAAGAGATTCGTAAGCATATTAAGGATTACTTCTCTATTAACGAAGGGTCAGTAACGTCCCCTCTCACACTTTGGGAGGCACACAAATCGGTCATAAGGGGATCCTGCATAGCTATAGGCACGAGGGTCAAAAGAAGCGCCGCTTTGCAAACTGAGACCTTGCAAAGGGAACTTTCTGCCCTAGAAGCCTCACTCCCGGGTCACCCATCTAGGTCTACACTACGGAAGATAGTATCCATCAGGGCCCAACTAAAAACTTTAGCCATAGGTAAAACAGAGAAACTTCTATTGTATTCTAGGCAAAGATATTATGAGCGAGGGAATAAGGCTCATACGTTATTGGCGAAACAATTGAAAGAGGAGAAATCTAATCGAACACCTCATGCCCTACGGGACTCGGGGGGACTAACGACATATGACCCACAGAAGATAGCCCAATTGTTCCATAAATATTTTTCTGAGTTATATTCCCTCCCAGATTCTCTCCCGAATGATGAGGAATCTAGAGATCGACTTTTGCAGGAGTTTTTGAAGTGTTGTAAGCTCCCATGCCTTACCCCCGAAGCGCAAGATTCCCTCAACTCTCCTATCTCATTGGAGGAATTGGAATCGGTTTTGAAATCTATGCCAAAA
>JAODAL010049716.1:0-27966 GCA_025379985.1 Phyllomedusa bahiana | reverse complement strand
AAATTGTCCATTTTTTAAAGGGAAAAATTTATTTTATTAAAATTCAAGTAAAAAATTTTTTATTTTGCAACTGTTTAAGCATTCAATTGCAAAAGTTTTTTTTTTACATTCAGCTGTCTAATATATGTATAATATATTATGTATTATATATCTGATAAAGGAGGCTCGGATGTGGTATTGGATGGTGATCTTTATGTACAACAAGTTTCTCATATGTTGTGTGATGAACAAGTGTATAAAGTTTTACATTCTGATCCTGTGTTGATTTTTGGTCAATAAGCTAAAAAATCATAGATGAGGGCTTTTCTCTGGGGACATTGAACCTGAGAAAAAAAGAATATATGATTGTTAAGTGCCCTAGAATGCTCGACTTCCTACTTGTATAGAATAAATCTTAGCTTTTATTACACCAAAAGAAATGATACATAAGGTAAATCAAAGGTAAGTATTAAACTATGACAAAGAGATTGTCTGAAAAGTACCAACAACAAGATTAAAACCACGGTCTAATAAATGCCCAAAACAGAAGATCAATTTCAGATTTAAGGGTAGATAGTAGTGTTTGGTGTTTGAAGTAACAGATACGTGCAGTAATATATCACCCCAAAAATGTGGTGTAAGTGTGTAAAGGTGGACTATCTGACTCAAAAATAAGAAATTCTAAGGCTACCTAATAGTAGCAAAGCCTGTCTTACACCTAAGTTCGCTTTAACAACCACTATGTACCTAAGTGCAAAACTGTATGTATGATGTGTAGGGTTAGTACTCATAATATTCTACCATTTAATTGACTAATAGCTTTATGCAGTTTGACAACAAGGTTTAAAACGATGGCACATTAATTCTGACGCTTAGGGTACATGTATGAAAACTGTCTAGGTCTAAAACTCACTTTGTTGTCCCTAGCAACCAATCAGAGTGCCCCTTTCATTTTTCAAGAGCACTATATGAAATTAAAGGGGCACTCTGATTGGTTGCAATGGCAACAAATTGAATTTTAGACCTAGACAGTTTTTATACATGTGGTCCTTAGAGCCCCATGTACACCTAAAGATGTCAGGTAGTCCAGCTATATACACTTATGGCACATTTGTGGAGTCAAATATTATTTCAGATACATTCGTTCTGTGTTTTAATCTTGGTGTTGCTACTTTTTAGATAATAGTTGTTGTTTGTTATGGTTTAATACTTACCCGAGATTTACCTTATGTGTCGGTTCCTTTGGTTTAAGGTGTTTAATAAAAGTTACATTTTATCCGATACAGGTAGAAAGTCAGACATTCTTGCTTTAGTCAAGTATTATTTCTCGCTCTATTTTTCTCTCACTTCCACCTTTTTTATTAACTGTCGGACATGGGCTGTGTGTGATATTGCAATTCAGACCAGTTCAAATGAAAGCTAATGGAGAATGGTGGTGCTGTTTCTGGAAGAAAGCAACCATGTTTATCAACTCTTAAACAACCCTCTTTAGAGTAAAATGGCTTTATAAAGTGGTAAGATTGGATTTTTGTTTTTTAAATTCTCTGTGCCAAGTAATTACCGTATGGATGGTAAGTTTTAATTAGCTGTTGTACATGTGTCATAATGTCAGGAAAGTTTGTTTCTACTGTTTTTCATTACAGTGTTTTATGGCCTATATATGTAGACACAGTGTAATATTTCCTACATTCATGTTCACTGTAACCTGTGTAACCTGTGTATATCCTGTGTGTTATTTCTGTGTATTAATTCAATACACTTCTGCCATTTTCATAGACCTAAAACTCCTAAGATGAACATTAGGTTTGATATCTTCCACAGAGGCAGTAAAATGCCTCTTTCCATTGAATCTAGTGATGCAGTCAAATTGAAAATATTGTATAACTATATATTGCAAATTTCTTATTATCACATCTTCCTTTTTAGTTCCCAGTGTTCCACGGTATGTTACTATCTTAGATGTTGGCTCCACAAGTGTCACGTTACAATGGAATAGACCAGAGTACACAAATGGCTATTTAAAGAGCTACAAAATCAATGTTCAGCTTCTTTATATTGAGTGTACTGATAACCATGATGAATGTATTGAGACCAGCCAGGACTTCTACTCATATCAAGAGAATACTGTTGAGAAGACAATATATGGCCTGAAAAAGTTCAGATGGTATAGATTTAAAATTAGTGCCAGCACGAATGCTGGATACGGCGCTTCGTCACCGTGGATTTATGTGCAGACTTTATCTGGTCGTAAGTGAAAAATTCCGTATAAAGATCTATTAACATTCTTACAAAACTAATCACTAACCAAAAATAAAAATCTCAAGGCCTACTGTAAGCGAAATTCTGATAACGTTTACAGTATTAAACATTATGAATAAGGTACTAATCACTATGGGATGTATTATATCATATATTATAATATGCAGTGTGTATAACATTCAACTGAATATAGAAGTACTTACCATAAATGACTCCAGAAAATGTGCACATCAACCTTTCCAACATTACTACTAGACTATGCAGTGATACTCTAATTTAGGGCCCGAAGATATTACACTGTATACTTAGGCAAGCTAGGTAACAAGTTAACAATATTTGTAGGAAGTGTAATGATATCTACACTAGTCACCTATTTTACCTAGAAAGAGATATAACTAAGACACAGATTTTATGCAGGTTAGCAGTACAACTACTCTGTAAGGCTTATTTTTGTCATATTTTAAGAGTTGTTCCTTAATTTAATTGCATCATCTGGTCAATGCTTTTTCTTATATTAAGGAATATAACAGTCATAGAGGTCACCTTTGCTTAGGGCCCTGCTTTATTAGGCCACAAAAGCATTGGACTAATCATTTTAAAGTAGGGCACCCGAAGAGGGTCAAGGGACCATATTATATGTTACCTACTGCACACATTCTTTGTGTAATACATAATAATAATACTCTATATAGTGCCAACATGGCTTACAGCACTTTAAATACAGTGCATGCACAGATTAAATCAGACCTTACATAGAAACAAATTCACAATTCAAACAAGAGGCAGTAGGAACTTGCTCACAAAACCTTACAATTTATGAGAAAATTGGGGTAAAACAGAAAGTAAAAGGTGTCTAAATTGTACAATAGTTGAACCTAAAAATAGGTCAGTAAACATAAAGATGGAAAAGCAAGTTACCCAATCACTGTTGGTGTGTGCATAAATATAAGGTTTATATGCATGCATGGAGTGTGGGAGATGATGTTGAATAAATTAGGAAGTGGTGAAAGGAAGGGAAACTGATTAGGGAATGTAAAAAGTCTGGGTAAAAAAATATGTTTTTAGGCCGCGTTTAAAAATTTAGATATTAAGAACTTAATCTAATTGTCTGGGGTACCACAATAAAAATCTTTGAGATGAGAGTGGAAGGTTCAGATGATGGGGGGGGGGGGGGGGGTAAATCTCAGATTATTAGCAAAATGAGGAGCCCAGTTAGAGTGGTAGACAGAAATTGGGAATATGACATACAGTGGCTAAGTGCTATGGAGAGCTTTGTGGATAAGAGTGATAAGTTTAAATGGTATTCTGTAGTAGGTAAGCAAACAATTCATTAAAGGGGTTTTCTTACAACTTGAAATCAGTTTCGCTGGCTGCTCGCAGCTAGCTGCAATCCGGCCATGCATGTTAATGAATAGGGCAGCGCTACCGACTGTCCTGCTCATTCACTTCTATGGGAGCCTCCGAACATTGCCAAGCACACGACTTGGTTATAATCGGAAGTCCCATCGAAGTGAATGAGTCATGTATGGTTGGATGGCAGCTAGCTGTGAGCGGCCAGCGAAGCTGAATTCGCATTGTGAGAAAACCCCTTTAACTAGCACATGTTAGAAGCATCGGTGTAGCAGCTGGACAAAAAGTTAAGCCTTGCTGCCACATTTAGCATTGGTTGGAGAGGGAACAGTTTGTAGAAGTGAAGCTTAATTAGTAAAGAGTTACAATATTAAAGTGGAGAATGTAATAGGGACAACAATAAAATTTTCCACAGTAAGAAAAATGGAATTTCTAGAATAGACCCTAGGACAGCAGGGGTATGATGTCGGAGAAATATGGTATCACTATATGCATAAATAGACAAATCAGATTTAG
The DNA here is from genome assembly GCA_025379985.1 of Phyllomedusa bahiana. Taxonomy (NCBI): domain Eukaryota; kingdom Metazoa; phylum Chordata; class Amphibia; order Anura; family Hylidae; genus Phyllomedusa; species Phyllomedusa bahiana. The sequence continues at coordinate 23,862 of JAODAL010049716.1, read as the reverse complement.
GTTGGTTAGTAGATGGCGGAAACACAAACAAGTCCAGTTTTTAAAGATTCCGTTTAAAAAAGAAAGAGGACATGATGTACTGTATAATGTACTACCATTAGATATGTCCATGTCACAGTGCTATCTCTATCTTACCAATGTGACTGAGAAATGTAATTAAAATTCCCTTCCACTCAACCCATTAGACAAAGCTCATAATTTAGTTTCCGGAATACAGAAGCCGTAACTATAAAAATGCTTCATGTCACAAATAGGTATTTTCTAGCTGTCAATGGTTTCATCATCCTTCCTTGATAAATACACATTAGAACTGTAATTGCTCCACATAAGTCTGTATGCTTTCCTTAACAGTTGTATACTTTGTCTTTACACAATGCTAATAATGTATAATTTGGAAAAGCATTTCAATAAGAATACTTCATATTTAGCTGTGCAGCTCTGTTCCTGCACCTAAACCTACTACAAAATTACTTGCATACAGCTGCTATGTGTAATTGTTCTTATGCCACATATGAATTAAAAGAGGAAGAGATGCTTAAAATGGTGACATGTATGAAACTCGGTGCGTCTAGACCATTTTTTTGCGTCTTTTCAGTGTATAATACGCCTGGATATATGAAAGTGGTGAATGCACAGTCATAAATGGTGCCTAAGTTTCGAGGCGCCTAGCATATATGATTGACGCACTGTGGTACTTTGGCACATTACCAATGTGTATAAACGAATGCCAGAATTCAATAATAAACAGTTAATTGAGAACGGGATTTATAGTAGATGCTCTATTGGTTTCATTAATTTATATTATATAATTTAAAATTAATTTTAGATTATATTAATTTTAAATAGATTTTATAGGAGATCATTTTTTATTTTTGTAATATTATATAATTTTATATTAATTTATTATTACATTTATAGAATTTAAGTTTATATAGTTTGATAATTATCATAAATTACTTTTTATTATTTTACTGGTAAGTATAAGTAGAGAAATAAGAGACATTTGTATCCCCAATGGCAAATCTAGTTCCACTACAGCTACTCAGGCTCAGACAGACCACATGTAAATTGGTCTCGTAGTTGAGCAGTTTTGTGCCTTGTTTTGCGGTCCCACATTCATAAATGTGTCTAATATGCCGAATGTGGAGTGACACGCCCCCAGAACACCCCCTCATCTTCGGCACATTACAAAGTGTCGGGTCTCGTGCACAACGTACCAAACATGCCCAAATGAGGCGCCATACATAGGGGAAAAAGGCAGAATGCTCACTTTTGGCGCATTTCTCACCAGAACAGTGAATATGAGCTGTTCATACATGTCACCTTTAGTCTCAGTCTAGAAAGATATCATACCTTAAACTACACATATTTGCTATTGCAATGCAAAGGAGAATTATATTATAAGCGTATTATTAATATGTTCAATTTTATAAACTTTCCACTATTTTCTGCACCGCTTGGTCTAAATATCTACATTACAACACTGTATTTAAGTGGATTAAATTGGCAACAGCAGCTGTTTTATTAATAAAAATTAAATAACATGGAAAATCCATTCAACCTGGGACCGAGCCCCGACCTAAACAGACCTCACAATATCAAGAATACTATATTCTATAATAATCAGCTTAATAAACATAACACTGCATTGCAGATCTTTTCTTGTTTTTACAAATGAAACCCTTGAAGCCACCAAATGTGGAGACAATCTACCCACACCTCCACTTTAACTCCAACCAATTAGTACCCTCTTGGAGGTAGTTTTATAATAGTTTTATAATAATTTCATGGGAACATTTACAGGCCACAATCTGAAACCCCGTACTATTAACCTGGGAAGTCCAGAGCCTTGTTGTTTTCTCTCCCAACACCAATACACTATCTATACCAACTTTGAGGTCATACACATTTACAAAAGTATACATGTCATACATGTCCCCCTTAATATACAATTATAATAAGGGTAATATTATATATTATCTTTATATATATATTTATATATATAAATCAATACTACTATAAGGTCCGCTATTATACTACCCATTAATGCCTCACACCAGCAGCATTATGATCTAATTATCATATTAAGTTAAACACTTACATATGGATGCACGACATTCAGTATATTCATGAAGATTGTCCCCAAGACTTCCTGTGTACACAGGCCTACTGTTCCGATAAGTAAATTCAGTCTTGATTGTTCATTAAAAATAAATATATGACCACCCGGGACTCCATAGTTTGAATCAATTTGTACCACCGATCATGCCGTCCTTTAAATAGGTAATATTATTCTTAGGATTATCAAAGCCAGTAAAACAAGCCAGTAGATGTATATATTACCCCTAGAGACCAGTTACCTCAAAATGTGACAAGTATCATCATGTTAATACATCAATAACAGTTTAGTATGTCAGGTGCTGCGGATGTGACCATGTGGTACCACAAAAAAAGGCTACTTAGTAAGTGCAGAAGTAATAACAAGCTGGGAATGGGGCACTTTGGAAAAACTGCTTTTAGTAACGACCAACAAGGAGAGGGGTGCCTTTACCTATCTAATGTGAACATTACAAAGCTTTGGTGACATCACCCTACAATTTTATTGTAAAATCAGTTCAATCACCACATGCTAAAGCCAAACTCATGCACAGAAAACATAGGAGAAAGGGTATCTGAATAGGCTGTCGCTCTTTTAAACTCAACACTCCTCTTCTTCTACATCGCCCTAATTTCCTACACTTTCTTTGTTCCAAATACACCTCTTCAAAACACCTGCAATAATTGCCATGCCTTTACTCTGGTCTCATTTGTTTATTTTTTGGTCAATTTTATTTGTTTAAGTTTCATTGTATAGCTCTAATGTATAGCTCCATTTTTATTTGTATGTACTGCATAGCTTTTTTTCCATCTGTTACTCTGTGCATCTGTGGATAATTTCACTCAAAATATAAAAATTAGAATTTAGTAGTAGTGCATCTTCAGTAAGAGCAGTAATTGTGTCACTTAAAGAGAGAAATTGTCTAGTTGTCTTATGAAAACAATCCCCTCTTGTTAGAAGGGTCCTCTTCGCTGCTGGGAACCCTAGATATCAGACAGTAGTGGAGTAACCCACCAGATAGTGTTCAATTAATCTGCAGCACAACTACAGGGGAAATTAAGCAATACACGATGCCTAGTAAAATTAATGGCCATTCTGTGTATTGCATAGATCTGTAGTGTCCTCCAGAGTGTAAAATATATGGTATTTGAAAATGAATATGGTAAACCAAAAAAGTTACATATGTAATGATGTCATGATAATGCAATAGAGCAGATACAGCAACTAAATATAGAATAGAACCTAATCATGATAGTCTGTATCAATACCGTGTTTCCCCAAAAATAAGGCATCCCCCGAAAATAAGACGTAGTGCATTTTTTTATGCACTTCAGAGTTTGGCTGCTTATGCTGATGTTTGTGATGAAATTACTACAGTATATTAATACATGTTGATTTTTTGTTCAACAATAAATGCGAATTCTTGTTCATGGTGGAATAAGACATCCCCTAAAAATAAGTCTTAGCTCGTCTTTAGGAGCAAAAATTAATATAAGACACTGTCTTATTTTTGAGGAAACAGGGTATTAGTCAATGAAGAGATGAATACCAAGGATATTGTGAAGAAAAAGTGGCATTTTTAAATGAACTTTTATGGTAGGCGAAAAAAGCGCTTCTAAATTTTGAAAAAAAAGTCCCTTACTTCCCTAGTGTTTTGGGTAATAAACCTATACATTATATGTCGTCTTTCCTTTTCATCTTGTTCTCTGGTCACACATTTATCTTGGCCTTTAGTCCACACCTCCTGTCGTGTGGATGCCCTCATCACCTCCAAGTGAACAAAAAGAGGTGAGACAGTCCTCAAATTACCACACCTTAAAACATTAAATATTGTTAATATAGATGCTGAATTGTTGTAAAATTAACATGATAAATTGTTCCCTGTATGGTTTTCATGCTTTAAACACAAGTGATTGGTTCTCCAGATTCTGTACTCAGTTATATCATTTTTACAACTACCCCAGTATCAGGACACAGATGAATTGCAAAGATGACCCTGACCTCTATAAGATTCACATTCCTGTGCAAGGATAGAAGCATGTTAATCAGGAAATGATGCTTGTTAGTTACAGTAAATGCATTATTGTGGAAACCAGCACAAAAGTACTTATGAGCGGAAGTGATTGGATTATGATAGGAGAGATGTTTCATCCATAGTCAGTAAATTGCGATGATTTATAAACTTATACCAACTTTTCGCTAACAGTTTTAACATACACACACTCAAAAGTACGGATATAATACATCTGTGGTTTTCAGATTAAGTTTAAAGTGTTTTATGAGATTATAACCTAAATATGTTGTAATGATTGTTTCTTTATTTTAGGATTTTATTAGAAATAACACAAATTGCAGAATAACACTGCACTTATGTCTACACTGCTGTATGTGTTTTATCATCCATTTTTTTTTAAGTAACATGAGATCACACTAAAGGAAAACAGAAAGACCAATATTATTACAAAGTTACTGAATATGTACCACTTTGCAACCATTTGTATTGCTCCATTGTATCTAAAATACAAAAACAATTGACACTAAAAAGGCACTACTATTGTGTGTCTACAAGTCCTACGTAGACCTATCTGTCTCCATAGTTACAGACCACAAAAACCCTTTCCAGTCTACTCCTGCAGTCAGAGCAGAGAACCAGTTTAAAAAGTATATTTCTCTCTATGGTACTCGGTCAAGCCATGAATTGGTTTACTCATTCATCTGAATGGGTACCGTGTAATATTACATTTCCACAATGTGTCCAGCAATTCCCATTGCCGTATTAAAGGGACCTAATTAAAGCGCCACTCCAATTTCCTTTTCAAAAGGGCTCATACATACCTGTATATTCTAGATAGTTAAATGTTCAAAGAAACATAAATGCAACTTATAAGTATAAAAACATCAAGTGTGCACTGTACTTCATAATAATAATAATTTGTTTTTCAATAAAGTCTTGATGACAAGAACAATGATGTTAGGTTAAAATGTTAATAGACTTGTGTGTCACAATTACCGTATTTTTATGTGTTGTCAGTTCTAACACATTTTCTGTTGCTAACATATTAACATTTTTTAATTTGAATGTAAACAAATGCTATTGTTTTCGTTGAACAAATGAGTTTACAAATTGAAATCATCAACATTATGTAAATGACTGTTCTGTAATTACATTTACTGTGATGAGCTTTGGAGATGCTTTTTTTTTCAAGATCTCATGTACAAAGCATTATGTTCACTGTAAGTAATTTTATTAGCTGTTTATAAAGTAGATACATTAAAAAATATAAAGAAAGTTAAAAACTTTTTTTTTTTACTATTACAACAATTGTTTAATATTTGATGAATTATCTCACTTGTCTTAAATGTGAAGATACCCTGCAGGTTTTCCTTTTGCTTGTATTCATCTCCTTGTATTTGCTTTGCTTTATAATGGGACCAACAATATTTTTTCATTCATTTGATAAATGTTATGTCCGTAGAGAATCTCAATTTCTAAATTTACATGTTCTACAGCTGCAGATGGACCTCCACAAAATGTTACAGTCATTGCCACATCGCCCAACAGTATTAATATCAGCTGGAGCCAACCATTTGTTATAACTGGACCAACTTCATATCTTATCAACATCTCATCGGTAAGTAAAATTTTAGTTTCTCTCATGTCTTAAAGAGTTATATTAAATTTGACGGACTTTTTCAATGGGTGATCTGACACTAGCAAATGCTTGGTAGACTTTCTGGGCATGATATAGAATAGAAGAAAAGAAGATTACTTATCTCATACAAACTCTTGTTCCGTCATTGTGACCATTTTGTTGATCCCAGCAGTAGACTTCCCAGTTCATTCTTCACATGACAGGTACAGCCAATTACAGGTTGTATTTATGTGCCCTTGACCACTTTGGCTTTTGAATGGCTGCAACAGTCATGTGAAGAATGAAAGGGGAAGTCTGCTTCTGGGATTACTGTGATGGCTGCAGCAACGGAATGAGAGCATCTGTGAAGTAAGGATTCTTCTTTACTTCTATTCTATTTCATGCCCCAATGGAAAAAATGAGCATTTTAGGACACCCCTTAAAAGCCTTCTGAATCTAAACTTCAGTGTTATAGAAATGTATGTTACATAGTTACACAGTTTGTAAGGCCGAAAAAAGACAGAAGTCCATCCAGTTCAGCCTATTGTGCTAAAGTATTGATCCAGAGGAAAGCAAAAACCCCCATGAGGTAGAAGCCAATTGTCCTCATTTCAGTAAAAAAAAATTCTCCCCGACTCCAATCTGGCAATCAGAATAAATCCCTGGATCAACGACCCTTCTCCAGAATCCTAGTCACTATAACTTGTTATATTATTACGCTCCAGAAATACATCCAGACCCTTTTGAACTCTGTTAGTGAATTCACCATGACAAGTTCCTCTGGCAGAGAGTTCCACAGTCTCACTGCTCTTACAGTAAAGAATCCCTATGATGATCCTTTGTTCTAGCTACAACCCTGGGTATAAATAGATCTAGAGAGAGATCTCTATATTGACTTTTGATATATTTATACATATTTATTATGTCCCCCCGAAGCCGTCTTTTCTCTAAACTAAATAACCCTAATCTTGCTAATCTTTCTGTGTACTGTAGTCCACCCAGTCCTTTTATTCTTTTTGTTGCCCGCCTTTGTACCTGTTCAAGCTCTAGAATGTCTTTCCTGTGCACTGGTGCCCAAAAATGTACACAATATTCCATGTGTGTTCTGACCAGTGACTTGTATAATGGGAGAATAATGTTCTCATCATGTGCATCTATGCTCCTTGTAATATATCACATGTTATTTAAGTTAAAGGGGTATTCACATGTCAGGCATATAATGTGTCTGAAAAGTTTGATAAATGCTGATCTCCCTCCTGACCCATTATCCTGTGACTGGAGTAAATATAGAGGCGGCCGACTATATGCTGCTCTCTTCATTTACTGCTATTGTCGTTTTAAGCACAAGTGTGCTCAGTTGGGGCTCTTCATAGAAGAGAGCCATGCATGAGTGGCCAACCTTCTATTCACAGCATGCGCAGGATGGAAACTTAGGGGGTCATCATTGTAGAGATAGATGCAAATCCCTCCTTTGAGATCAGTAGATATCAGACATTTACTGTGGATATGCCTGAAATTTCTCCATTGAGCATACCACTTTAAAGTGGGGGCTTTTTAAATGTAAATCTACCCTGTTGAGATTTTCCTAAGGCTCTGTCCACACGATAAGGATTTCTAGTCAGATTCCACACAGATTCTGCCTAAAAATCCTAGTTTCAAAACTAAAAGAAAATTATTCCTATTGACCTCAAAAGAAATACACGTCTTAGTTCATACGATGTGTATTTTTGGCACATGGTTTTCAAATTTGATGCGTGGTAAGAAAAAAACCTTTGCACATGCTCATTCTCAGGTCATATTCCATGTGGAAATGTACTATTTGATTTACTATTGATTTCAATTTACTACTGATGTCATTTGGATAACTAAAATCCTCAAACAATATGCGGCCAAAATATTTGTATGTATATTGTTTGTGGTTTTTAGCATGGATACACATCCAAAACCAATAGGCATGCATTGGAGCCTTTCTGATTGTTAACCATGTATAAAACCAAATCCCCAAAAAATGACACTAAATCCACATGCAATAAGCAAGTACTTTAGTAAAAATGCTCACAGAGCTCAGCTTTTCTCCCTCTGTCATATAACCCTATATATCACAGAGCTCAGCTTCTCTCCTCCCTCATATAACCCTATATATCACGGAACTCAGCTTCTCTCCCTCTATCATATAACCCTATACATCACAGAGCTCAGCTTCTCTCCCTCTATCATATAACTCTATACATCACAGAGCTCAGCTCCTCTCCCTCTATCATATAACCCTATATATCACGGAACTCAACTTCTCTCCCTCTATCATATAACCTTATATATCACAGAGCTCAGCTTCTCTCCTCTATCATAAAACGCTATATATCACAGAGTTCAGCTTCTCTCCTCTATCATATAACCCTATGTATCACAGAGCTCAGCATCTCTCCTCTATCATATAACCCTATATATCACAGAGCTCAGCTTCTCTCCTCAATCATATAACCATATATATCACAGAGTTCAGCTTCTCTCCTCTATCATATAACCCTATATATCACAGAGTTCAGCTTCTCTCCTCTATCATATAACCCTATATAGCACAGAGCTCAGTTTCTCTCCTATCATATAACCCTATATATCACAGAGCTCAGTTTCTCTCCCTCTATCATATAATCCTATATATCACAGAGCTTAGCTTCTCTCCCTATCATATAACCCTACATATCACAGAGCTCAGCTTCTCTCCTCTATCATATAACCCTATATAATAATGTAGACTTGTGCTTTTCTTGTTCACCTCAAAAGGAGACAAAGAAAGGGAAGGGAAGGACAAACAAGGCGCACTCCAATTGTGTAGTATATTAAATTCAAGAAATCCACACTATAAGATGATAGATTTAGGCTCACCTGAGCGAGTTGTATTTTATGGTACAACTCATTTAAAAGCAGAGATCCATATAGCAGCTGTTGGTCAATCCAAGAGAACACTCGTATTCCGCACAAAGGAACAGATGAGGGGATTATAAAAATATATTTACAAGATTATAAATCCTGTATAGGATCTCACAGCGCTCGGATCCAAGTATGTTTGTTGTTTTAAGAACGCTCCATAAAATGTGCTTTAATTTCCAAAGCTACATTTATTTAAAAAAACATAAACCTTAAAACATATATGGGACCACCTTACTTCGACGCGTTTCACACGACTCTATCGTGTTTCATCAGGAATATCTCACTCTTTAGCTTCCTCCTATTTTATAGACATCTTCGCACCAATCATTTCATTATACACAAGTTGTTACAACAGATAACATTATAACATACATTATGTACAAAACTTAATTAGAAACATATACAATAAAAGCTATAGATGGTACTTACTATTTAGCTAAACATAGCGTTCTGCTTTCCGTTCTTTTGCGGGCTCTAAACCAGAAATTGTCATGATTTTACATCACTTCCGCCCTTACTTCTCTAGCGGCGCAAGATAGACTATGCGCATGCTCTATGCCCTCGAATTCCTATAGCGCTAGCATATTATCGCTCATTCATCTTTACCAGCGATACATCTATAGATATATAAGTGTATAAATATAATATACATAAATAAATAAGAATTAATCAATGATTTCCTGTCCCTCATTTAAGCCAAACAGACAGTGTATTTAGCTTAAAAATCCAGAATGTTTCTCTATTGGTCAGTGTTTGCAATCTATTAGGTACTTTCTCATGAACAAAATCAATCGGCTTTACTTTAATCTGGTAATTCCCATCTTTGTGTGTTTCCTCAATATGCCTCGGAAGGCTATATAGTCTACTCTTTTTCTTGATATTAAAGCGATGATTATTCATCCTCTTTGAAAGTTTAGTGGTAGTTCTCCCAATATATTGTTTACCACAATCGCAAGTAATCAGATAAATCACAAAGCAGGATTTACATGATAGTGTGTATCTCATTCTGAACCTTTCTTTAGTAGCTGTGGAGCTGAATGTATCACCTACATCCAGCATACCACAACATTTACAAAGGGGAAATCCACAAGGGAAAACTCCTTTTTCCTCTATCTTAATATTCTCATGGCATTTGGGACTATCTAATTGTCTCTGACGCGATGGTGCTAAACTATTTTTCAAAGTAGCAGCCCTGCGATAGATCATCTTTGGATTTGCTGTTAAATTGGGTTTTAGTACAGGATCAGACATCAAGATGTTCCAATGTTTCGGCAAAATCGTTTGTATCTCTTTGTGTTGAGATTAGAAGTTAGTAATAAAATGAGTTTTATTTTCATATGTTTGTATCACATCTGTTTCTTTCGGAGCAATGCATTCACGTTGGGTCATGGATAAAGCTCTTTTATCTGCATTCTGAATTAAATCTAATGGGTAACCTTTTTGGATAAACCTATCCTTCAGAATTTTTGCTTGATCTTTATATACTAAATTGGATGTACAATTTTTTCGTACTCTTCGGAATTGACCGAACGGTACGTTGCGAATCCATTTCCCAAAGTGATTGCTTTTAAAGTGCACATAATTGTTAGAATCAACCTTTTTAAAAAAGGTTTTAGACAATATTCTTCCCTCCTCTACATACAAGCATAAATTTAAAAATTGTATTTCTTTTTCACTAATGTTCATACTAAAAGAAATACTCCATGAATTGGAATTTAAATATTTAAAAAAAACTGTGTGCATCCTCAATTGATCCCTTCCAAATAAAAATCAAATCATCGATAAAACGTTTAAAACACACAATATTGGACCTGAATTTATTTAAATTTGAATAGATAAAAACTTCCTCAAAGGATCCCATAAAAAGGTTGGCCAGCGATGGGGCAACTCGTGTCCCCATCGCTGTGCCAACCTGCTGGTGGTAGTATCTGTCATTATAGATAAAAAAATTATTTTTTTTAATGATTTCTAATCCCTCCAATAAAAATTCTTTTTTTAAAGAAGTAACATTTTTCTCTGCTTCTAAATACATTCCCACTGCTTTAATTCCTAATGAATGTTCTATATTGGAATAAAGAGATGTTATGTCCATGGTAATAAAGTGCTGTGTCTCATCCCATTGGTTTCCTACTATTTCACTGATCACTTGATCCGAATCTTTCAGATGACTTTTTAAACTATTAACGTACGAAAGAATATTTGGAAAGATTGGATAAAGGGGAGTTGATACCCGATATTATGGGTCTCCCCGGGGGGTTTTCCAAGTTTTTGTGCCCTTTAGGTAAGTGATAGAAGAATGGGACAACTGGTTTCCTTATATGGAGAGCATTTTTCTCTTTTGAATTTATAACACCTAATTCGAAAAAACAATTTAAAAAATTTATAAATAACTTTTGTGATGTCTTATAAGACTCTTCTTCCACCACCTCATAATAAAATGAGTCGTTTAAAATTCTCAAAGCTTCCCCTGTATATTCTTCCCTGTCTTGTATGACAATGGATCCTCCCTTGTCTGCATTGCGGATGATAATACTCTCATTTTTCATGAGTGTTTTCATGGCATTTCTTTGGACTTGAGATTGAGAGTCTTTTAATGGCATTTTCTTTTTTAAATTTTCTCAAATCATCAGTTACCAATTGATTAAATACCCCCAAATGGTTCCCCTGAGCCCAAATCGGATAAAATGTAGACTTGGGTTGTAACAGTGACAGTTTAGATTGATCAATATTCTCTATCTCCTCACCCATTTTCGGTTCATTATTTTTACTTTTATTTTTTTGGATAGAAAAATACCGTCTAAGAGTTAACTTACGTATGAACATTTGGAGATCCTTAAATACTGTATAATGACTGACAGTTTTATCAGGGCAGAAATTTAGCCCTTTTTGCAATAAACTCAATTCTGATGGAGTAAGTTTATATTACATATCATGTATGTGACCCCCCTCAAATGTACAGCGCCATGGAATCAATGGCGCTTTAAAATAAATGTTAATAATAATAATAATAATAATTTTGATAAATTAAAGATCTTTACTGGTTCCTTCCTTGTTTTTTGTCTACCTTGTTTTTTTTGGATTCTGAATTTACTGAGGCGCCTCCTTGCACTGAGGAAGCCTCTACAGCCTCTTTTGGAAACTTTCTTTTTCGTACAGATCCCGTTGGGGTAATTTGGGGTATGGGTTTTTCCTCTATTTTTGAATGAATGTTTAATGTGGGGTTTAATCCTAAAAAAGATTCAGAATTAGTATTTAATGTTGAAATATCTGGTATATTCTGTTGCGCCGAGGGTAATGATTTATCTATTATACTTTGTTCTATATCACTCTTATGTGATGATAGGTATTCATCCATATCATCTTGAATAACCTCGGATGATTTAGATTGAGTAGATTGTCTAATAGCAATAGGCAGATGGGATACATCTAAAATCCCCGAAATCTCATTAAATTCTGTCCTGGTGTTATGTACAGTAAAATCTGTTATGTCTACAGACGGGGTTCTAACATCTATGTCTCTCTGATTGTTAAAATTTCCATTTTTTCTTTGGCCAGTTTTATGCTGATATCTAGGGGACTCTCTAGCTACTCTGCTCGACCTATTAGTATTCACTACTGCAGCATATGTGGGTTTATTGGAATTATTATAATTGGTTTGTTTTCTGCGTACCACAGGATTTATAGTATTTATTTCTGCTATATTATCATTCTTGTTTATATTTGTATGTACATTTTCTCCAGTTTCCAGAATGGATTGATTATTGGAATTTTGGGGTACATTTCCAGATCTAAATGGATATATAGGAGCATGTTTATCTATCCTATCTCTTGCTAATTTGTGCAGTTTCCTATTGATAGTGTCTAGCTTGTTCCTGTGTAAATTGCTATTTATCTTTCTTTGGATATCCCTATATTCTATATGGTTGGAAAATTTATCGAATTCTATTAATAGTTCTTCAATTTTGGAAGACAAATCAATACAATTTTTCTTCCTCTTTTCTATCAATATTTCCATTAATCTTATTGAACATTTTTCTAATGCTTCTGCCCACAAATTCTGAAAATAAATGTCTGATTCACCAAATTGAGAATTTTTAAAAATTCTTAAACCTTTCGGGACAAGATTATCTTATTATATACAAAGAGAGAAATTTTTCATCAATATACTGATTAGATTCATATATAAGCGTTTTTTCTAAAGTCCTTGCTATGTTATAAAAAACTTTTGTATCCTCCAATGAATATTCCACTGTGGATGTTGATAACACAGTTTCCATAGTCTGGGTATTTACCCCCATCAAAAGTTTGTCCATTAGTTGGTCTCTTTCCACATGTCTTGCATTAAAGCGATCCATTGTGGAACAAGATGTAGAAACAGGCAGCCTTATGTCCGTATTACTCCAAATTCACGGGAAAAATATAATAATGTAGACTTGTGCTTTTCTTGTTCACCTCGAAAGGAGACAAAGAAAGGGAAGGGAAGGACAAACAAGGCGCACTCCAATTGTGTAGTATATTAGATTCAAGAAATCCACACTGTGAGATAATAGATTTAGGCTCACCTTAGAGAGTTGTACTTTATGGTACAACTCATTTAAAAGCAGAGATCCATATAGCAGCTGTTGGTCAATCCAAGTGAACACTCGTATTCCGCACAAAGGAAGAGATGAGGGGATTATAAAAATATATTTACAAAATTATCAATCCTGTATATGATCTCACAGCGCTCGGATCCAAGTACATTCGTTGTTTTAAGAACGCTCCATAAAATGTGCTTTAAATTTGCAAAGCTACATTTATTTAAAAAACATAAACCTTAAAACATATATGGGACCACCTTACTTCGACGCGTTTCACACGACTCTATCGTGTTTAATCAGGAATAACTTACTCTTTAGCTACCTCCTATTTTATAAACATCTCCGCACAAATCATTTCACTGTACACAAGTTGTTGCAACAAATGACATTATAACACACATTATGTACAAACCTTAATTAAAAACATATACAATAAAAACTGTAGATAGCACTTACTATTTAGCTGAACATAGCGTTCTGCCTTCCGTTCTTTCGCGGGCTCTAAACCAGAAGTTGTCATGATTTGTCATGATTTGACATCACTTCCGCCCTTACTTCTCTAGCGGAGCAAGATAGACTATGCGCATGCTCTATGCCCTCGAGTTCCTATAGCGCTGGCATATTATCGCTCGTTCAGCTTCACCAGCGATACATCTATAAATATATAAGTGTATAAATATAATATACATAAATAAATAAGAATTAATCAATGATTTCCTGTACCTCATTTAAGCCAAACGGACTTAGTGTATTTAGCTTAAAAATCCAGAATGTTTCTCTATTGGTCAGTGTTTGCAATCTATTAGGTGCTTTCTCATGGACAAAATCAATCGGCTTTACTTTAATCTGGTAATTGCCATCTTTGTGTGTTTCCTCAATATGCCTCGGGAGGCTATATAGTCTGCTCTTTTTTTAATGTTAAAGTGATGATTATTTATCCTCTGTGAAAGTTTGGTGGTGGTTCTCCCAATGTATTGTTTGCCACAATCACAAGTAATCAGGTAAATCACAAAGCAGGACTTACATGATAGTTTGTATCTCATTTTGAAACTTTCTTTAGTAGCTGTGGAGCTGAATGTATCACCTACATCCAGCATACCACAACATTTACAAAGGGGAAATCCACAAGGGAAAACTCCTTTTTCCTCTATCTCAGTATTCTCATGGCATTTGGGACTAACTAATTGTCTCTGACGCGATGGTGCTAGGCTATTTTTCAAAGTAGCAGCCCTGCGATAGATCATCTTTGGATTTGCTGTTAGATGAGGTTTTAGTACAGGATCAACAATCAAGATGTTCCAGTGTTTCCACAAGATCATTTGTATCTCTTTGTATTAGGAGGAGAAAGTAGTAATAAAATGGGTGTTATTTTCATATGTTTGTATCACATCTATTTCTTTTGGAGCAATGCATTCACGTTGGGTCATGGATAAAGCTCTTTTATCTGCATTCTGAATTAAATCTAATGGGTAACCTTTTTGGATAAACCTATCCTTCAGGATTTTTGCTTGATCTTTATATACTAAATTGGATGTACAATTTTTTCGTACTCTTCAGAATTGACTGAACGGTACGTTGCGAATCCATTTCCCAAAGTGATTGCTTTTAAAGTGCACATAATTGTTAGAATCAACCTTTTTGAAAAAGGTTTTGGACAGTATTCTTCCCTCCTCTACATACAAGCATAAATCTAAAAATTGTATCTCTTTTCCACTAATGTTCATACTAAAAGAAATACCCCATGAATTGGAATTTAAATATTTTAAAAAAACTGTGTGCATCCTCAATTGATCCCTTCCAAATAAAAATCAAATCATCGATAAAACGTTTAAAACACACAATATTGGACCTGAATTTATTTAAATTTGAATAGATAAAAACTTCCTCAAAGGATCCCATAAAAAGGTTGGCCAGCAATGGGGCAACTCTTGTCCCCATCGCTGTGCCAATCTGCTGGTGTAGTATCTGTCATTATAGATAAAAAAATTATTTTTTAAAATGATTTCTAAACCCTCCAATAAAAATTATTTTTTTAAAGAAGTAACATTTTTGTCCGCTTCTAAATACATTCCCACTGCTTTAATTCCTAATGAATGTTCTATATTGGAATAAAGAGATTAGAGATGGGCGAATTTCTCAAAAATTCGATTTAGTCACTTCGCCGAATTTTCCGGCAAAAATAAATTCGGTACGAATTACTTCGGCATGAATCGCGTTAAAAAGCAGCTATTTCCAGGCTGCACACAGCCTGCAGGATGCTGTAGAACGTTGTGCCATGCTTAAATATGAGGGGCAGCTTGGTTTGGTCTTCATACAATGTTGTGTTTTAGTATGACCTGCAGATGACTGCCGCCGCTCTTAGAATCGCTTCACTATAAAATTCCCTGGGCACTTAAGAGGGCAAAACTGACCAAAAAACTGAAGCGGGAATGTAGCCTGATAAAGTCATGCCAGCGAAAGCTGGAAAAAAACAAGCTGAGAGCTCAGGTGGCAACATTAGTGACAGAGTGTGGAGGTGATGGCGGCAACCACAGCAGCAGGAGGTCAGGCAGTGGCACAATGACATTCTGGAGGTGGCAAAAACACGAGGAAGCCACAGAGTGTCACAATGTCTGCGTGCGGAGGTCACGGCGGCAGCAGTATGAGGTCAGGCAGTGGCACAATGACATTCTGGAGGCGGCAAACAGTATTAGGCCACAGAGTGGCACAATGATACAGTGTGGAGGTCACGACAGCAGCAGCATGAGATCAGGCAGTGGCACAATGACATTCTGGAGGCGGAAAACAGTATTAGGCCACTGTGTGGCACAATCACACAGTGTGGAGGTCACGGCGGCAGCAGCATGAGGTCAGGCAGTGGCACAATGACATTCTGGAGGCGGCAAAACAGTATTAGGCCACAGAGTGGCACAATCACACAGTGTGGAGGTCACGGCGGCAGCAGTATGAGGTCAGGCAGTGGCACAATGACATTCTGGAGGTGGCAAAACAGGAGGAAGCCACAGAAGGGCACAAGACTGAGAGGGGAGGTCAGCGGCAGCACATAGGTCGGCAGTGGCACAATGAAAATGTGGGGGGCACGGCAGGATCCCAGCAGCACATGAGGTCAAGAGTGGCACAATGAAATTCTGGGGGGGCAAAACAGGAGGAAGCCACAGAAGGCAAATGACTGAGACGGGGTGACGGCGGAACACATTGGGGGGTCAGGCATGGCACAATACCCCAGTGTGGAGACTGGCACACTACACAGCACATGGGGTCAAAGTGGCACAATAACATGTGGTTTCACGGCAACAGCAACAGCAGCAGCAGCATGGGGTCATAGGTGCACAATGACAGAGGTTGAGGTGGGGTGGCAATACCAGCCCCGGTAAAGATGGTGGTAGGCAAATGGAGAAATTTCAGCAATTTTTGGCATCGGGCGGGTGGCGGCATCAAATAGTGGCTGAGGCGGGTATTTAGCCCAGACTGACGCCTAAGGCTTGGGGTTTTGGAAATCCTGGCCGATCCACGCTGATTCATTTGAAAAAGGGTCAGTCTTTCCACTTTTCCCCCTGGACAACGGGTTCTCCTTGGGGGTAACATGCCCCCCCGCCCCCTAAACACCCGCTCTGAGCCACACTACGGCCGGGCAGGACAGTTTTCCCCACGCAAACTCGGCAATTGCGGCCACACATCCAGTTTGGCTGCCCAGTATCGAGCGGATCTTTCTAACTGAGGTGGCAATGCTTCCAAGTGGGCCACCCCTGTTGGTTCGGACTGCTCCAGGCCTGCTGTTTGCTGCTGCTGGCGACTGCCCTCCTCACTAGGCGGGGAAAAGGAACGCTCATCAGTGACTCCAGATTTAGGTTACCAACGAGGGAGGGGGACGCTCCTACCCCCCCCCTTTTCCCCCCAGCAGCCGCGGCAGTAGTACGTGAGCGCTGGGGAACCCCCCCCGGTCAGACCTGTCAGAGGGGGGGACGATGCCGCACAAGGCACTCCAACTATTACGGGGGATTTCCCATAGTATTTGAGTTTGTCTTCCCCCTAAATTTCGGGAAAAAGGGCTCCCTTTTTGGACCGGTAGCGGGTCCCAATAGGGGGGAGAGCCAGAAGTCATCCCTCTGCCGGATGCTGACTAGGGGCTGTCACACCCAGGAAAATAAGCATGCTGCGGGCCATCCACAAGTGACCCCGAGGGCTCCCTCCCTCCATTTCCACTGTTACGCCAGGGGTTTTTTGGGGGTTCATCTGCCTCGTTTTCCCTCATCCCACCACCTCCTCCAGATGCTCCTCTCTTGTCCCTGGGAGAAAATCCACTCATTTCCCCCCAGACAATCCCCCCCCCTTCTGCTCCAATGTCCCCCCCCCCTCCCATTTCAGCCCCCACCGACTCATTTGGCCACGAGATTATCGCCACCTCCACCCCCCTGCCCAAAACAGATTTTTCAGCATCTGTTCCAGGACATAAAGGGGAAGACGTTAACATCCCTAGTCCTGGCGACTGACAAAAAAGTCACCCCCCTCAAGGGCCCAAAAAAGGGCAGGGGGCACGAAATTAGTTGCACGGCTGACACAAAGTTACACGGGGGGAGTACTTCTGCGCCTGGATCATCAAAAAATCTAAGGGCCTTTCCTGTTCATACATCGTCCAACATGTGCAGGCGGAATTCCAGCGGGTGGAAACATCGCATACAAGTGTTTGGGGAGGCCTTTCTGCCGCGCAACTCAAGGAGGGTTTTCCTGGCTTTGTACGAAGGGAAAAAGTCGCACATTTTCCGGGGCCTTTTTCAGAATGTTCTAAATCGGTGGGAAAACTTCAGGGAAACCTTTTCACAAAAAATTGAACACTGCCCATGCAGGGGGCATGGACCACCCCCCTCGGTGCAACGCGGACCCATGTTCCCCCCATTGCCGTCACCATTTTTCCGATTTGCAGTTGGGCGGAAAACCACAATCATTTCTTGCTGCATGACGCGAGCAGTTCCTCCCCCGTTGACTTCTTCGCCAGGGAAGCCCCGGTGTAGAACTGCGTAAAACCCCCGTGCCCTACACATGGGTATATGGAGCAGTACTTTTGGAGGCTGAGAGGTGGGGAGGGGGAGAGGCGGATGCGGGCATTGGGGGCAGGTGAAGCATTTGACAAAGTGGAGGAAAAGCGGGGTCTCCTTTCCAATTGTTGGTGCCTGGGGAGGAAGCACATTCACCCCAGTGGGCCGAAAAGACAATAGGCCCTGACCGTAGTTACAGCTCCAGACGTCCACGCTGCCGGCACCTTGAACAAACCGATAAGCCAAAGGACTGACCCACCTTTTTTTCACATATTTATGAATGCTGGTACTGCCTTTTTTGGAAAAGAAATTACGGGTTTGGGAAAACCCCCATCTCGCTCGGGGACAAGCCATTATTCTTGAATGGTGCTGGCATTTGGAAAGGGGGGGACCGCAATACCAAAAATTTGGGCAGGAGCACGCTCCCGGCCATAACAACTAAGTTGTGTCTGAGTTTTCCCAAACCACTCTTGGGTGGGTTGTCGATTCATCTGGGAGGGAAAAGGATGACCATCAACCCCAATCAAAACCCTTTTTTTTGCTGAACAACACACGGCCGCTAGATGACAGGCAGTTGTGGCCTCACCGAGTGACCCCCTGCGACGCCCCTTGCTGGCTTGCGACCTGGGCCTGTTCCAGGGAAAGTTTGTGCCACTGCCACCGCAGGGCAGACCTGCCCCTCTCCGTCTGATAAAAGTTTGTTCTAAAATGTACGACACGTTGATGATGATATCTTATATGAAAATATACACCCTGTTTTTTTTTTACTCCAAAAAAACCCTGTTTAAAAAGCCGGTAACCCTTGGGTATAAATTTCCTCCCAAAAAGGCCAGGAAAAATTTACTTGTATGTCCTTTAAAAACACTGTGTGTTTACTAAAAGTAAAAGGGACAAACTTGCTTAATTTTAAACCTTCGGACATGAATTTGGCTACAGGAAAAATTATAATTTTGGGCGTTGAAAAAGACGTTTTTTTTTTGTCACACACCAGCAAAAACAAAAGCTTTTTAAATTTAAACCCCTGGAATAAATTGCGCCAAGAATTGAGCCCCACAAAAAAAGTAGCTTTGTAGGGTTACAATTGCGGTTTTTTTCGCCACACAACAGAGATACATTGTAATTAACCTTCTTTGAATTAGCACAGGAAAAATTTATATATTTTTGGCGTTGAAAAAGACGTTTTTTGGGTCAGCACACCACAAAACAACGCTTAATTTAACCCCCATGTAAATTTCGCCAAAGAATTTACCCCACAAAATAGTACTTTTTAGGGTTACAAATGCTGTTTTCTACCCACACAACAAGGAAACAGTTGTAATTAAAACCTTTTTCTTGGAATTAGGGTACAGGAAAAATTTATATATTTTGCTTGAAAAAAACGGTTTCTTGGGGCAGCACACCACAAAAAAACGTTAATTAACCCCCCGGTGTAAATTGCGCAATAGAATTGGGGCAGCCCCAAAAAAGAAGTGGGATTTTATTGTAAAAACCTGTTTCTTTAAATGAATAAACAGGAACTGCTTAGATCCCCCTTGGTATTGAATGAATTGCAGCTGCATTGGACCCACGGATTTCAGATCCAATACCCCAAAAAATTAAAATAGCATTAAGAGAACATCCTCTGAGACAAGCGAACACCCACAGAAACGCATAAAAAAATCAAATTTTTCAGTAAACATCACCGCAGCACCTTCCCGATGACACAGTGAAGGAGTGTTACCCCGGCGTCGCCCCGACTTTAAGTGCGGGGACGTCCAGAATCCCCCGGGCCCCTGATTGGCTTCATCTCTGCACATGCATGCAAGCTAGCCCTTTTTCCTCCCAAGTGCTTTGCCCCAGTAGCGCCAGTCTCCAGCCATTTTATCAATCAAAAGCACACCCTTCGTTTACGCCCCCCCAAATACCCCAAAGTTCAACTTCTTTTTTCGAACCGAAGTTTTCCTAAATTCTAAAGAAAACCACTTCGAAAAAATCAATTCGCCCATCTCTAAAAGAGTTTATTTCCAGGAAAAAAATGCTTTGGCTCATCCCTTGGTTTTCCCACTACTTTACGATCACTTGACCGAACTTTCAGATGACTTTTTAAACATTAACGTAGAAAAAAATTTGGAAAGTTTGGGAAAAAGGGGGAGTTGATACCCGAAAATTAGGGGTCCCCCGGGGGGAGGGGGGGGGGATCCAAAAATTTCACAAGCTAGCTTCTCCCCCTTTAACATAAAACCCTATAAATCACAGAGCTCATTTTCTCCCCCTTTTTTATCATATAACCCTTAAATTTCACATAGCTCGGGTTTTTCTCTCCCTCTTAAATAACCCTATAAAATCACTGAGCTCAGTTTTACAGCATAAGGGACACAGTGCGGGAAATAGAAATTGTCGTCACTACTTGTGCTTTTAAACAGCAAAAGGGCAAAACCTATGTGACTTTTCTCTTATGTTCCCTGGGGGAGAAAAAAGGTAAATAAAAAATTTTTTTTTAAAAATGCCCCATAAAAGTTTGAAACATTAAAATTTCCCCTTTTATCAAGATAAATACCATCGAATCCCCTTTTTAAAAAAAAAAGTAAAAAAAGGGAAAAAAAAGTAATAAAAAAGTTGTATGTACTGGTGCCCCCAGTGTTTTGGGGCAAATACAGCAGGGGTAACATGCAACACTTATATTGGGGCCCCCATAAATTCAGACACTGCTTAAAGTGACTACATTTTTAAGCAATTTTTTAAAGATTTTGAATGAATAAAACATACTTTAAATTTTATTAATAGTAAAAATTTCCCCCAAACAACAAATGCTGGAATCAAAAAAAGGGGGAATTGAAAGGATCTGAATGATTTTGAAAAGCACCAAATTATAATGTAAAAGACAACTATACCAACCACTGTAAAATAACGTTTTTTTTTTGGAGTATTTCTGGTAGCAGGTTTAGTACCTCCCAAAAGGGGAACCCAAAAGGAAAGCCGGTGAACAGGCAAAAATTTTTAAAAAAGGGTTGTAAAAAATAAAAACATCAGTTAAACAAAAAGGAAATTTTTTCTACTGATACATTCCTTTTAAAACAACCCCTTTCCCTCATTGTTCCAGGTTTCACTTTAAATTCCACCCAAACATTTCCCTTCCGTGCCCTTCCAAAATCACTTTAGGGTTTTCTTGGGTAACCCTATTCGGGGAAAAGCAGAAATTACATCATATATGACATCAGAATCATGTACACTTTTAATTATCACTGCATTCCCCAAAAAATTTGGGGAAAATGTAAGGAAAGTGGAAGTGACACAGGCTCGCACTAGAAGTGACCAGGGAAAAGGAACAACCCAAGGCCAAGCGTGGTGCAAAGGGCTTGGGGTGTTTCCCAAAAGGCCCAAAATTTTCCTTTAAAGCCCAACAAACCCTTACTTGGGGGAATCCTGAACCCAATTTAGGGGTTTGGAAAAAAATTTTTTGGGTATTTTCGGCAGAATTCGATTCAGACTATTTTAAAAACGAAACACTTTAATTTGGGTAGAAATTTTACCCCCAAACTGAAGTGCACAATATTGATGTATGGGTTTAAAAAAAACCCGTGCCTTTTTTAAAACAAGATTGTTTTTCTTATGATTTTAAATTATTTTATTTTAAATAATAATAAAAATTAAAAAAAAAAGAAAAGTATGAGCTGCTTTTATTTTTTATTCACAGACCTTTTGGGTATCCCCTTTAACATACAGCATCCAATAACAGAATTTAAAAGTAAATTTTTTTTCTGGGTAAATTTTATTTTCAGAAAAATTGTTGTTTTTTAATAACTAAATTGGGGTTTGGCCCTTTTCTACTATTACCCCTAAGTCGTTGCCTTACCATTAGTATCCTTCTAAAAAAATCACGACAAACAAAAGGATAACAATTTAAATTTTTCTGGCGGAGAAGAGTATTGAATAAGAAAAAATTCCCAATTAAAACAAACATTGGAGGGCTAAGGAGATAAAATAGCAGACATGTTAAACAGAGAAAAGGGAAATTTCTAAAATTTAAAAAAGAAAACCAAATACGGAGATTATTTAATCAAGGTCTTTTTTTGGGCCCTTTCTTTGGGAAAACATGAAAAAAAAAATTTTTTGTTCAAATATTGAAGTGATGTTTATTGGAAACACTCTGAAAAACTTGGGCTTCATTTCAGACAGCTGAAGTCAAAATGCATATCTTTAAGGTTTTGTTTAACTACCAAAAAATTTAAAAAGGGGGAAAAAGGGAGCAGTTTAAAAAATTTTTATTAAATTAAAGGTTTCATGAGTTGTCGTAATTTTTGACTACAAATAAGCCCTCTGAGATGGAGGACCATATCTCCTTTATTCCCTCCAAGTTGATGTAATTCTCTTTATGGAATCATGATTTGGCTTTTGTGAATTTTTTTTTTTTTGCTGCAAAAAGATTTTTTAAAAACTTTAAAGACAATCAGATTAAATTCAAAAAACATGTACAAAAAATAAAAACTAATATTTTAAAGTATGGAAAATATAAATATTGGTAAAAACATGTTTTTTTATTTTGCTTAAAAAGTTTATCTGTATAAAAATTAAAAAAATACTTAAATGCTCAGGCCTTTCTATTGTCTAAGGGTAAAGTTTTCATCTGTAACCCTCTTCTCTAACATGTTTTAAAAAAAAAGGATTCAGATATAACTGTTTTAAAAACCCCTTTCCTTTGACCAAACATTATCTACTTTTTGACTATGTTTGGTCCGCTTTTTTTGTCCCCTATAAAATTTTATTTGTGGAAAAAGAATATTTTGGGGAGTTTTTTGCTATTTAAAATTCCCTTAAAGAAAAAATATAGTCATAAACAGAAACCCAAATATAGTCAAAAGTAGACTATGGTAACTAAAGGCCCCCTTTGGGGTGACAGGAAACCATGGTAAAACAATTTTTAAACCTTTTTTTTCATGTGCCAATGTTATCAAGCATAGTGGGACAATTTTTAAAAGCAACCCTGTTTTAAAACCCGCACTTTTGGTTCTTTTTCCATCTTAAAAACCCCCTTTCCCCACATTGGGGGTATGCAAAACGCCCCAAAGGGGGGGAATGACTTCCCGGGAAAAGGGCTTATTCTTTCGCCCTGGCGGGTCGCGCGGGGTTTCGGGCGGGGCCCGCGCGCGATCCCTGGGGATTGGGGGCCAACGGGAAAAAATTTCCGCTGGCTTCATGCCCCCCCACCCCCCGGGGGCCGGGGTGAGCCCCCCGGGGTGAAAAACCATCATTACCGCAGCCTGTCCCTGGCCGCGATAATGATGCCGGGAGGCAGGGGAAGGGGCTCCCTCTCCTACTGTGCGAGGAAATGCACAAATGCCGCTTGCCCTTTTCCTACCAGACCCCCGGAGCTGTCTGAAAGCATCCGGGTAGTCTTTTTTTCCACCCCGAGCCCACAATTTCTTTGGGGGCCCTGGGGTCACTAGGGTTTCCATTTTGGGGACCTATGCAAAAGCAGTAACGCTGTTTCACAAAAAATCCCCCTCTTCAAACAGCAATCTAATGATTTCTTTTTCCCCAGTGGGGGTTTTTCAGTTAAAAAAATCCTCACTGGGGAAAATTAAAAAAAAAGTGAAAAAAAAATAAAAAAA
>JAODAL010049715.1:0-27968 GCA_025379985.1 Phyllomedusa bahiana | reverse complement strand
AGGGGCCCCCATCGTTAGCCAGTAGTGCCCCTCTGTTGCCAGGTGTGCCCCCTCTGTTGCCGGGAAATGTCCCCTCTGTTGCCAGGAAGTGTCCCCTCTGTTGCCAGGTAGTGCCCCCATCGTTAGCCAGGTAGTTCCCCCCTTTTTTGCCAGGTAGTGCCCCCTCTGTTGCCAGGTAGATGCCCCTCTGTTGCCAGGTAGATGCCCCCTCTGTTGCCAGGTAGTGCCCCCTTTGTTGCCAGGTAGATGTCCCCGATGTTGACAGGTCGTGCCCCCGCGGTTGCCCGGTAGAGCCCCCTCTGTTGCCAGGTAGTTGCCCTCTCTGTTAGCCCAGGTAAGCCCCCTAAAGCTAATAAAAATTAAATAATAAAAACCACTTACCTTACAGGCTCCTGCAGCGTGGCCGCTCCCGACCGATCTCTTCAGCGGCGCAGGGGGAAGTAGTGCAGCCGCGCGCTCACCATCCCCCCCGCAGCCGCTCGTCACTTCCCCCTGCGCCGTTGACCTGTATGTACGGCGCACACACCGGCGCCGGACATACAGGGAGAGGAGGGAGGAGGAAGCGATCCCTCCTGCCTCCTCCCCGCACAGTGAGACCGCGGGCGGGTGAGCGGCCGCTGCAACCCGCCTGTAGGAGCGGTCCCGCGGCGCAAGAGTAGCGCACCAGCGCTACTCTTGCGCCGCGGTAATTTAAAGGACCCCCCGTCGCCTGCAGGCGGCGGAGGAATGCCAACTCCCCCGGGAGGGCGGGAGGGGACCCCAAATAGCGGGAACCCCCCGCCAAAAACGGAGAGTTGGCATGTATGCCTAAAGGGGGTCCCTAACTGCCTGTATACTACCTAAAGGAGACCAGTAACTGCCTGTATACTACCTAAAGCGACTCCCTAACTGCTTGCAGCCTATATAAAGGGGGCCCAAACTACCTACAGCCTATCTAATTGGGGTCCACCAACCTAACTGTAGCCTATCTACTTTCCTAACTGGGGCCTGCTTATCTACCTGGGGGCTATTTACCTACCCACCTGTGGCTAGGTACCCACCAGCCTGCCTGGGGCTGGCCTACCAACTTATCCAGCGAGAGTCTACCTACCTAAATAGGGCCTATCTAGTTATCTGGGGCCTTGTCTATTTGCCTACCTACCTAGGGTCTTGCCTACTTACCTGGTAATATAATTGAGAGGGCAGCAGCCCATAGTTGTAGCATAATCTCCAGGGGGTTAGTCCTCTCCCCACCCTCCAACCCCTTAGGATACTAGGCCTCTAAGTTATGGATTGTACCCGCTCTCCCACCCCTGGGAAGCTTGTACAGAGGTGGGAATAGGTAAAGAGATGCTGGAAAATTGAGGATTCTAAGATATTTCTGTGTAATTTCTGCAGGGATGAGTTGTGGCCGGGACAAGTCATCATGGCGGTGTGAAACAGATGCAGAAGAAAAGGGAATAAGAACGACTCAAGAGAGAAGAGAACGACTCATCAGATAAGACGTCTCCGGTGAGTCCCTGATTTCAGGGGTTATTTTTTATATTGTAATGTAATGGTGACCTGAGCTGGTGTCGGACTACTATGTGGTCTCTATATGGTGGTGTTGTAGGTTATATCGGCGCGGGTATAGTGGCAGTGTACATGTGTTCCTGATTGTAAGAGTGAGGGAACACCTGACCTTGTGATTAGGGGTTAGACTTTTACTTTCTTGCTGGTGTTTATTTTAGAAGGTGGTGAGGTGCGTGACCAAGGGAAACATGGAGGGGGATATTGTATGTGGGCTGGTGGGGGGGATATGGATGGAGCTACTTAGCCCTGTGTCTATGATATGTTAGACTGACAGACGTGTGAGACAGATCTGTGACTAACTTGCTTTTGTACTACACAATACAGTTCTGTTTTGCACACTGTATTATGTGGTAAAATGGGCGCATTAATGTCCGAGAGGCCGGTAATATTTTCATGTACAGTAGGGTGGGACCCCCAAGATCAACTCCCCTGTGGGCCCCAACCCCCCAGTCTGACAATGCCTGTGCCCTTGGTCAGTTAATTGATGTTTCACATTGATCCTGACCTCTAGATGCTGCCCGTTACTTGTTAACTTCTTGCTCTGAAACTTCTTGCTGACATCTGTTACTATGCCAGCCTGCTACCTGCCTGGGATTATTATCTTATCTTATGTGCGGTCACCTCTGACTTTTCCCGCTATCCTTTGCCTGGCACTTTGGCTGTCATGGAGATTGGCCACGTAAGGGGTAGTGACCTTGGAGTCTACTGCAGCCAAGTCCGTTCCACCTTGCAGTAGGCTCTGGTGAATACCATAAGGCTTCTTAGGCTGTGCTCCCTGGCTTGGTTCGCACCATCTCTCACAGTGACCAAGAGGATCCACATATCCACTAGAAATAGCAGGATATGCATACTTTTGCTTGCTTAAAATTATTTTATAGTACCTTTATTGTGGATAATACATGGACAGTCTGAAAATAGTGAAATCTGGAAATAAAGATCACTGCATGAAATTAAACAAAAAGTTATGTTGTGATGTTGAAGTTTAAGGGATATTCCGGAACACACAATTTTTACCTTTTTTTTTTCTTGGTGCAATATACTCCATTATGTTTGGGGCGGCATGACCAGCTTGGAAAAAAAAATAAAAAAGCCTCATGATACTCAAGAATACTAATGAGTTCATGATTCTCTGGTGAGGGATGTATACGGTGTATGGGCGTCATTTTCTTTGTACACATTAGTAGAGTAGAATGTACCTGAATCTATGAGCCTGTTCTACTGCGGGTTATAGATTTGGCGCCTTCTAGCTACAAAGTGACAATTCTGGCTCAGGTAAAACACTTTTAAAGTACTCTACCTGTTCCAGCAGTAATGCACCTTGATTTTCCACTCAAAAGTCATAAATGTTTAGAATACTACGCGCCTCCAGGGCTGTAGGTGCTTTGTAATGCACCTGATATTGGAGTGCGCCTCATTAAAAATAGAGCGAACAGGTTGGAGCCAGCTTTCGGGCTGAAAAGACGCCAGACTTTTGGTGCAGCCCCGTGCATACATGTCACCCTTTGTGTCTGTCTGTGGCTTTTAACACCTAACCGATAATGTATGCATTGGAGCGTCCTATGTAGCAGGTTTACTCAGCGAGTTCGCCACATAGGAGGGAGGTTCTGGTTGCTTATTGCAGCTTAAATACACCACTAACAGCAGGGAATGGAGCCGTCACCGATCCCTGCTGCTTAAAAAGGGTGAGGTCATCCATCTGTAAAAGTCATCTATTAAAATATAACAACATTGTGTGTTGTCCTGTGTTTCTGTTTGTAGTCCTTAAAGTTTGATATGTAAGGTTATAATGCCTATAGTGCAGATTACCTCTTCCGATTGCACTGTCTATTTGTTATCTATTTTGGCAAGATCTGTACCAATTTATGACTTCTTTAGCATCTTATGATGTTGTATCCTTAACTTTCTATAAAAATTACAGTTTAAAAAAAATTTATAACATCAATTATCCCGTACACTGAACACCTTAAAAGAAATTAATTTCAAATGGCAAAATTTCATTTTTTTGGGCCATTTTATGTCCCCTAAAAATTAGGATAAAATGTGATCAAAAGTCGAAAGGAACCCTCAATAATACCAATAAAAACTACACATCAGAGCTTCCAAAAAAATAAGCTCTCACTCAGGTCCATAGTCGGAAAAATGAAAAAGTTATTGTTCACAGAAAATGGCGCTGCAACGAAAATTTAAGAAATAATAAAAGTGCTAAAAAAAGAAAACCCTATATATTTGAAATAACTGGAATCGTATCGAGCTGTGGAATACAGAAAACACATCTTTAATACTGAAGAGTGAACTGGAGGGATATGCACTGACAGAAGTCTGCCATCCCCTTCTGATAAGGTATTGGAGGGACATGCTCTGACAGAGGTCTGCAATCCCCTGTGCACTTCTGACAAGGTCTTGGAGGGATATGCACTGACAGATGTCTACCATCCCCAGTGCACTTCCGAATAGGTCTTGTAGGGATATGCACTGACAGATGTCTGCCATCCTCTGTACATTTCCAATGAGGTCATAGAGGGATATGCACTGACAGAGGTCTGCCATCCCTAGTGCACTTCTGATAAGGTCTTGGAGGGATATGCACTGACAGAGGTCTGCCATCCCCAGTGCACTTCTGATAAGGTCTTGGAGGGATATGCACTGACATATGTCTGCCTTTCCCTGGGCACTTCCAATGAGGTCTTGGAGGGATATGCACTGACAGAGGTCTGCCATCCCCTGTGCACTTCTGATAAGGTCTTGGAGGGATATGCACTGACAGATGTCTGCCATCCCCTGTGCACTTCCAATGAGGTCTGGGAGGAATATGCACTGACAGGTATCTGCCATCCTCTGTGCACAATATACACTTTTTGGAGGTAAATATGCTAAGAATCTGCTTTATGGTCTAATAAAAAGGTAGAACCTGTCGAAGCTGTTACTAAATAATGATATAATGGCCATGATCTATCTGATGTGGGGATTTTCTACACTTCAGTAAATAAATTTATGCAAATAAAATGTTATCTGGAGAGTGGAGAGCAGTCCTTCTTCATTTGATACAGAATTGACTTACAAATGCATTGTGTAAAGAGTCATGGTGGCCCCTCTGGGTGATTCCTCTGCTGGGCTAAAGCTGCTCCAGTCTAAGGCAACTTCAAATTTTTGTGGCAGTGTCGGACTGGGGGGTCTGGGGCCCACAGGGGAATTGATCTTGGGGGGCCCACCCTACTGTACATGAAAATATTACCGGCCTCTCGGACATAAATGCGCCCATTTTACCACATAATACAGTGTGCAAAACAGAACTGTATTGTGTAGTACAATAGCAAGAGAGTCACACATTTGTCAGTCTAACATATCATAGACACATGGCTAAGTAGCTCCATCCCTATCCGCCCCACCAGCCCACCTCCAAGATCCCCCTCCATGTTTCCCTTGGTCACGCACCTCACCACCGTCTAAAAGAAACACCAGCACGAAAGTAATAGTCTACCTCCTATCAAAGGGTCAGGTATTCCCTCATTCTTACAATCAGGGACACATGTATACCCTATACCCGCACAGATAT
The DNA here is from genome assembly GCA_025379985.1 of Phyllomedusa bahiana. NCBI lineage: Eukaryota > Metazoa > Chordata > Amphibia > Anura > Hylidae > Phyllomedusa > Phyllomedusa bahiana. Next base: position 22,864 of record JAODAL010049715.1, on the reverse strand, counting down.
AACCTACAACACCGCCATATAGAGACCACATAGAGGTCAGACACCAGCTCAGGTATAGCCTACAACACCGCCATATAGAGACCACATAGAGGTCAGACACCAGCTCAGGTCTAAGTTATAACACCTCCATATAGAGACCACATAGAGGTCAGACCCCAGCTCAGTTATAACCTACAACCCGGTCATATAGAGACCACTTAGAGGTCAGACACCAGCTCAGGTCTAACCTACAACACCAAAATATGGAGACCACATAGAGGTCAGACACCAGCTCAGGCATAACCTACAACACCACCATATAGAGACCACATAGAGGTCAGACACCAGCTCAGGTATAACCTACAACATTAAAACACAATAGTTCTTGGTAATTTAGTATGGTTCCTTTCAGCACGAGTTTGGTTTCATGAGCTTCAACCTCTCACGTACATACCTTATATAGCAATGACCAAACTTTAAAATTCTCAATATACTTTAATCAAATAACGATATAAAAGTTTTGACAATAGTCTGTAAGACATAGTAAAGTGCAAGTACTTATCAGAATGCAATGCAATCCATGTTTCTGCGATGCATAGCGGTGAGGATAAGCTGGAGGACGCGAGCCGCCCGCACACCTGTGCGACGTTTCGAAGACTGGCTTCTTTCTCAAGCATTTTTTTTTTTTTTTCTCTCTGAATAATGGAGGTCGGTTGACCCAGAGTGGGGGCTGATTGGCTAGATTGTGAGGTAAAGATGGGATAGGACTGCCCGATTTTGAGATCACGTTGAAAGTCGGGGCAGCTTAAACATCTTTTGATCAAAATATGTGAACCGAGAGTCTCAAAGTTTTTTCATGTGTGATAGATAGCATAAATGCTTCTTTAGGGATTTCCCCGTAGTGTTTTCCCCTTTTTGCAAAAATGTCCCGCGGGCGGCGGTCTGTGTGTGTACATTTTAAAATTTACATGTGTGTCGCAGCCCTGCGTGGCACCCGGGTTTTGCATACGTTTTTTAGAGGGTTTTGTGTGCAAAAACTATGTTTTTTGGTGTAATTTTTTTCCCTTTGGGAGGAAGGGGTGCTTCCATTTTGGGTTTCTGTCCCCCCCCACTCCAAGGCTGTCATAAAAAGGGCAGTTTTGCAGGGGGGTTTTTTTTTTTTTCTTTTGAATAATGGAGGTCGGTTGACCAGCGGAGGCCTGATTGGCTCGATTGAGGGGTAAAAAAGGGATAGGACTGCCCATTTTGAGATCACGTTGAAAGTCGTGGGCAGCTTAACATCTTTTGATCAAAATAGGAACCGAAGTCTAAAAGTTTTTTCATGTTGATTTAAAAATGCTTCTTTAGGGATTCCCTTAGTGTATTGCCCTTTTCCATAGAGGTCGACACCAGTCAGTAATCACATTCCCCAGTAAATACAAAATGACCCAAATAAAGAAAAAAAACCCCTGAAATCGGGCTCCCCGGGAAAAACGTCGTCTCACTGATGGGGTTTCTCTTCTTTTGTGAGTCGTTCTTATTCCCTTTTTTCTGCATCCGTTCCACCCCGCAATGATACTTGTCCCGGCCCCAATCATCCCTGCAGAAATTACCACAAATATCTTGAATCCCCAATTTCCCCGCATCTTTTTACTTTTCCCTTACCCTGTACAAACTTCCCAGGGGTGGGACGGGGGGTTAAACCCTTTAAATTTAAAAGGGGCCTATATCCTGGGGGGTTGGGGGGTGGGGAGGGAAAACCCCCCTAAGATAAGCTACAACTATGTGCTGTGCCCTCTCATTATAATTCCCGTACGGGAGATAGGGCAAGGCCCCAAAGTAAGTGATGGGGCCCTTTTTGGGTTTAGGTGCCCCCCGGGGATAATTGGTAGGCCAAACCCCCAAGTGGGTTTTGGGTGGGTACCTAGCCAGGGGTGGTGGGTAAGTAGCCTCCAGTAGTAAGCAGGTCCCAGTTAGGAAAGGGAAAGGCTACAGTTAGGTTGGGGGAAACCCCGTTATAGGTAGGGGGGTGGTCCCTTTAGTTTAGGCTGGAGATAGGGGGTTTTTCCCCAGTTAGGAAAAGCGTAGGTATTAGGGCCCCTTTTTATATACTGCAAGCATTTGGGGGACCCCCCTTTAGGTAAAAACAGCAGTTAGGGCCCTCCTTAGGTATTTACAGACATTTTGGGGGCCCCCTTTTGGGAGTATGCGGGCAGTTGGGGGCCCTTTTAGCTAGTTGCAGAATCAGTCCCCCCTTTTAGTAATGCAGGAATAAGGGCCCCTTTTTGGCAGTATTCAGGGCCCCTTTTAGTTTGTAGGTAGTCAGGGCCCCCTGTAGGGAGTCAGGGCCACCCTTTAGGTAATTAGGACCCCCTTAAGTAATCAGGGCCCCCCATTAGGTAGTCAGGGCCCCCTATTAGATAGTCAGGGCCCCCTCTGGTCGTCAGGGCCCCCCTTTAGGTAATCAGGGCCCCCTTTTGTAATCAGGGCCCCTTGGGTATCAGGGCCCCCCATACGTAGTACAGCCCCCTTGACAGTCAGGGCCCCCCTTTGGGGAAAAAAAGGGGCCCCCTTAGGCAGTCAAACCCGGTAGACAGAAGGGCCCCCTTTTTGACAGTCACGGCCCCCCGGGTACAGGCCCCCTTTACATAGTCAGGGGCCCCTTTTTAGAAAACCCAGGGCCCCCTTTTTGGGCGCCGGGCCCCCCCTTAGTAGTCAGGGCCCCTGTAACAGTCCGGGCCCCCCCCTTTAGGCAAGCCAGGCCCCCCAATAAGTAGCCGGGGGTCCCCCCTTTAGTACCAGGGCCCCCCTTTAGGTATCATCCCCCTTTGGGGGCAGTCGGGGCCCCCTGTAGCGTGGGGCCCCCCCCTTTAGTAACCCGGGCCCCATTGGGTAGTAGGGCCCCCCTAGGTATCGGGCCCCCCCTGTAGACAGTCAGGGCCCCCCGTTAGGGAGCCCGGGCTCCCCCTTTAGGTCGCCAGGTCCCCCCCTTTAGACAGCCAGGGCCCCCCTTTAGGCAGTCAGGGCCCCCCCTTAAGGCAACCAGGGTCCCCCCTTAGGTAGCCAGGGCCCCCCCTTAGGAGGGGGGCCCCTTTTTGGTGCCGGGGGCCCCCCTTTAGGTGTCAGGGCCCCTTAGCGTCAGGCCCCCCTGTAGCAGTCAGGGCCCCCCTTTTTGGAACAGGGCCCCCTTAGACACCCGGGGCCCCCCTGTAGACAGTTGGCCCCCCTTTAGGTAATCAGGGCCCCTTTAGGCAGTCGGGGCCCCCTGTAGACAGTCGGGCCCCCCCTTTGGGGTAATCGGGGCCCATTAGGTATCGGCCCCCCTTAGGTATCAGGGCCCCTTAGGAGTCAGGGCTCCCGTAGACTCGGGGGCCCCTTTTTAGGTAGCCGGGGCTCCCCCTTTGGGTACCACCCCCCCCCCCCCCCTTAGGCAGCCAGGGCCCCCCCCCCTTCAGGCAGCCAGGCCCCCCCCCTTTAGGCAGCCGGGGCCCCCCTTTAGGTAGCCAGGGCCCCCAATTATTTGTTAAAAAAAAAAACAGCCACCCACCACCTGACTCTCGCTTTTTCCGCTCCCGGGGGCGCCCCCGGCTCCCCCCCGGGGTCCTGCGCCCTGCATATGCGGGCGGAATGTGATTCACCCGCCGCCTACGTCACCATAGGGGCCACCCCGACAGGCTTAAGGCCTACGCCTTAGGCCTGCCAGAGCGGTCGGCGGGACACCTAGCGGCGCTGTCCCGCTGACCCCGGGGGCAACCCCCGGGGTCGGGGGGATTAGTCCCCAACTCCCGAGCCGGTCTCTAGCGCTCGGGACCAGGGCCCAGGGGTTCAGGGGCCCGGGTGCGGCGGCCGGCCCCCGGGGGGCACGGCCCGCCTCCTGGCCCACAGGGCTCGGGGGGGGGCCCACCGGGGGGTTTTACCCCTACATTGACCTTGGTTCCCAGTTTTTTATTGAAGAAATTTTTTACTTTATAGGGGTTTAATATCTCATTGATTGCGTTAAAGCTAGGAAAAAAACAAAGAAAAAGAATCAACCAAAAACATTTTTATTTGATTTTGCTTCTTTCAATATAGAGAACTTTTCTCCTTCTTGTTTATAGATCAGTGGTTCTCAATCCAGTCCTCGAATCACCAACAGGGTCATGTTTTTAGGATCTCCCCCAGAATGCATGACAATAATGAAATCACCTGTGAAGCATAATTTAAAACACCTTGCACTGCAAGGAAAAACAAAAAACATGACCTGTTGGTGGGTTTTTCGAGGACGGAGTTGAAACATGTATAGATGGGTTTTTCCCCAGTTTAAAACCACCCTTCTCTGCTCTAGCTGTGGTTAGGCTGGTGACCTCACTCTCTGCTGTGTCTTATCATCAGGATGGGATCTTCTTACTCACTTTTCTTATCTCTGTTACAGAACAGGAAAAGCTCAGGAGCCCTGTCCCATTCTATCCAGGCTGCAGAGCACATATTTGCTGAGTGACACTGTTATCTTTCTATATAAATACACAGATAACAGTATAAATATACAAGAATCACACTGTGGCATGTATGTTGTTTTCTCTCACAAGCTTTAACTTATGATTGTACAGGTATGCTAGCTCAAATTTGTAGCCAGGCACCATCATTCACCAAAGTCCATCTAACAATCACTACTCGGATTAGGAGCTGAAATGTCATATATTGCTAGAGAACTGCCACAGCCTGTTCAAAGACATGAAGCCTGAAAGGAGAAGGTGGTTAAACCTCCATTAACCCCTTACCGCCGGAGCCAGTTTTGGCCTCTCTGACAGAGCCCCATTTTTTAAATCTGGCATGTGTCACTTTATGTGAGAATAACTTTTTGACACTTTAACCTATCCATGTGATTCAGAGAATGTTTTCTCGTGACACATTGTGCTTTAAGATAGTAAGAAATTTTGGTCCAAAAAATGCTTGTTTATTTGTGAAAAATATCAAAGTATTGTGAAAAATTTGAAAAATTTACCAATTTCAAACTTCAAAAATTTCTGCATGTAAGACAGATAGTTATTCCACTCAAAATAGTTTATAACTAGCATCTACCATCTGTCTGCTGTAGTTTGGCATAATTTTTTTAAATGTTTTTTTTTTTTTTTTTTACGACACTAGGGGGCTTAGAAATTTAGTAGTAATTTTCAAATTTTAAAGAAAATTTGCAATATACATTTTCTAGGGACCAGTCCAGTTCTAACGTGACTTTGATTGACCTGTATGTTAGATACCCCCATAAATGACTTCATCTAAGAAACTACACCCCTTAAAGTATTCAAAACCGCATTAAAGAAGTTTATTAACACATTAGGTGTTTCACAGGAAATAAAGCAAAGTGGAAGTGAAATTTCAAAATTTCACTTTTTTTGCAGATTTTATAAATTATTCACAAGAATACGGTAAATGTGATCAGGGAATGCAACTTAAATTTATTCCCCAGATTCTGCCGTTTCAGAGATATCCCGTATGTGCCCTAGTGCATTATTGGCTCAACCACAAGCCCCAGAATAGGAGGAGCACTTACTGGACTCTGGGGTCTCATTTTCATTACGATTTTATTTAGGCGCTATTACAGGCTTGCGGACACATTAAGGTGCCAAAACTTAATTAACACCCCTAAAAGGACCCAATATTGGAAACTACACCCCTTGAGGAATATATCCTGGGGTGCAGTGAGTATATCGACTCCACAGGTGTTTCACTAATTTTTTGGCGTTAGTCTGTGAAAATGAAAAAATATTTTTTTTTCCAATAATCTGCAATTTTAGCTGAAAATGTTTAATTTTTACAAACAAGAAATTAAGACTGCCGCTTACCCCTTCACCGTGAGTGTTTTTGTCTGGGCTTGCTTCTCCTTTGCTGTTTCTTTGTATTCAGCTGCTGCTACTGCTTGCTCGTGTTGCCTCCTTTCCGCTTGGAGAGCTGCCAGTCTCGCTCCTTACTTCAAATCAGAAAATTCACCAAGGAAATTCCAGCGGACCAAAGGTACTTCACGAACTTTTATTTCATTTCATTCTTCCACAAGATAGCGTTAAAACGCCGACGCGTTTCGGGACCCTCAGGACCCTTTTTACATGCCGTGAAAAAGGGTCCTGAGGGTCCCGAAACGCGTCGGCGTTTTAACGCTATCTTGTGGAAGAATGAAATGAAATAAAAAGTTCGTGAAGTACCTTTGGTCCGCTGGAATTTCCTTGGTGAATTTTCTGGTTTAATTTTTACAATGCATCCTGGTAAAAAAGCATCCAAAAATTTGTTACGCAATTTCTTCCAAGTTCGGCAATACCCTACATGTGTGTGTAATCTGCTGTTTGGGCGCATGGCAGGGAGTATAAGGGAGGGAGTGTTATTTGGCTTTTGGAGCGCAGATTTTGGTGGGGCCATGTTGCATTTACCAAGTCCCCAAAGTACCAGAACAGGTGAAACCTTCCAGAACTCACCCCATTTTGGATTCAGCACGCCTCATAGATCTCATCTAGGGGTGTATTGTACATTTTGGGTGCACAGGTGTTCCAAAGTTTTTATTTTTGCATTGGGCTATGAAAAACGCAATTCCGCCATTGTTTTTTGGGCTTCAATTTTACAGTGTTCGCCGTGCAGTATAAATGACAGGATATCTTTACTATGGGGGTCGGTACAATTGCAATGATATAGATTTGATATACCGTATATACTCGAGTATAAGCCGACCCGAGTATAAGCCGAGGCACCTACTTTTGCCCCAAAAAACGGGAAAACTTATTGACTCGAGTATAAGCCTAGGGTAGAAAATGCAGCGGCTACTGGTAAATTTTAAAAATAAAAATGGATACCAATACAATTACATAGGCGGTTTAATGTCCCCCATAGGCAATTATAGACGGATATATGGCCCTATATGCAGGTATAGGCAGGTATATGGCCCATAGGCAATGTAATAGGCAGTTATATGGTCCCCCATAAGCAATTATAGGCAGGTATTTCCCCCCATACGCAGGTAATAGGCAGGTATATGGCCCCATGGGACAGGTAATAGGAGGTATATGGCCCCATAGGCAGGTATAGGGCAGGCTGTAGGCAGGTAGGGGGCCCGGCTGTAGGCAGGTATAGGGCCGGCTGTAGGAAAGGTATAGGGCCGGCTTTTAGGCAGGTATAGGCAGCTGTAGGGCAGGTATAGGGCCGGCTGTAGGCAGGTATGGGCAGCTGTAGGGCAGGTATAGGGCCGGCTGTAGGCAGGTTAGGCAGTGTAGGCAGGTATAGGGCCGGCTGTGGGGCAGGTATAGGGCGGTGTAGGGCAGGTATAGGCTGGCTTTTGGCAGGTATAGGGCCGGCTGTAGGCAGCTGTAGGGCAGGTATAGGCAGCTGTAGGCAGGTGTAGGGCAGGTATAGGCAGATGTAGGCAGGTATAGTGCTGGCTGTAGGCAGGTATAGGGCTGGCTGTAGGCAGGTATAGGGGGTATAGGGGAAGGTATAGGCAGCTGTAGGCCAGGTATAGGCAGCTGTGGGCCCAGGTATAGGCAGTTTAAAAAAATCAAAAACAATCATTTACCTGGCTCCCCGCTGGTCCGTCTCCCTCGCCGCTCCGCCTCCTCGCTGCTCCGGCCTCCCGCGCGATTCCTGCATCTTCTCGGCACAGGCGGGTGACGTCATCAGGCGGGCGCACGCAGGGTGATGACACACGCTGCCTGGGCCGTAAACTGCGGGCGGCGGCAGACGCCCGCAGTCCACTGCGGAGCACGGAGCGCTCGCTCTGTGCCCCCGCAGTGGTATCACTTCACTATATGCGCTCCGGAGGAGTCGCATATAGGGTGAAGGGATCGCGGGACAGTGCCCGGGCCAGCGCAGCGCCCGGGACACTGTGCGCTCACTCGGCCTTCATTATTATGCGCTCCCTGAGGTCACATATAACTGAAGCGTCCCTGTCGGCGCCCGGGCCATCGCAGCGCCTAGCGCCGACAGTGACTCGAGTATAAGCCGAGGTTAGAGTTTTTCAGCTCATTTTTTGGGCTGAAAAACTCGGCTTATACTCGAGAAATATACGGTATTTTTTATTTTTTTATTACTTTTACACAATAGAATTAGGTCTATAAAAAATTGAGTTTTTACGTTGTCCTGTTTCTGATAGCCAAAAACGTTTTCAGTTTTCTGTACACGAGCTGATTATGGGCTTTTTTTTGTGGGATGAGTTGACTTTTTTATTAGAAAAATTAGGGGGGCATATGCCGCTTTGACCCCATTTTTTTAAAGGGTTTTTGTGAGGCATTTTGAAAAAATAAGCATTCCTGGTAAGTTTTTTTTTTTTTACAGCAGTCCCCGTGCAGTATAATGACATGCTAGTATTCCCCGCAGGTCGATACGATTACGCGATACCCTTTGTATATTTTTTTTATGTTTTACTGTTTTTACAAAATAAAAAATTTTTTATTCGAAAAGGAAAATAAGTTTTTGATCGCAAAGTCTGGAGAAATAACTTTTTATTTTCTGTGTAGGGCTGTGTAGGGGCTTTTTTTTTGTGGGATGAGTTGAGTTTTTTTTGGTTCATTTTTTGGGGGAAAAGACTTTTTGACCCAGTTTTAAACCCCTTTTTTTGGAAAGAGGATGAAGAAAATACTGCAATCCTAGTAGTTTTTTTTTATTTTTAACAGCGCTCACCGTGCAGTATCCATGACCATTTACTTTACTCTTGGGTCGATACGATTACAGCGATACCCTTTTTTATATATTTTTTTTTTTAATTCTGAACACTTTAAAAAAAAATAAAGTGTTTTTATTGTTTTAAAATAATATTTATGCATCGCTGTTTCTGAGGCCATAACTTTTTTTTTTTTCCGTATCAGAGAAGTGGGACTTGGTTTTTGCGGGATGAACGACGTTTTAATTGTAAACTGGCGTTTTTTTTGGGTTTTTTGTTTGCTTTTTTTTTCCATTTCATGTGCTGCAGGATGTACAAAAATGCAATCTGTGACTTTTTTTTTGTTTTTGTTTTTTTACGGCATTCACCGTAGGGTTAATTAATTGACAGATTTATGGGCGGGTGTTACGACTGGCGTTTCCCCAAAAATGGTACTTTATTTATTTTTGTCTTTTTTGGGCGATTGGGGTTTTTAAAGGGGAAAAAGGGCGGTTTAGTGTTTTAAATTTTTTTTTTTGTGTTCGTGTTTTACTTTTTTTCTTTTTTTTTTTCTTTTTACATTTTTTTTTTCATTTCCCCAGTGGGGTTTGTAAAGCAAATCCCCCTGGGGAAAAGCAATCATTAGTTTTCTGTTTGAATAGGACCTGGCAAGCGTTATGCTGTTCACAGGTCACATGGCAATACTGTCACCATGCCCCCAATGCATTGCGGGCATGGTGGTACCAGATACCCGGTTTTTTAGAAAGCATCTGGGGGTCCGTAAGAGACCGCTAGCGGCATCTCGCCCCTAGCTGGACGGATTGGGGGGCAGGACTCACTCCTTGCCCCCGGCTTTATTTTCGGCCTGAAGGGTGCGGTAATAAAGCGTTAATCACCCCGGCCGGGCTCTCCCGGCCCCAGGTGTTTCGGCATGCGGCAGTAGTTTTAATTTCCCTTTTGGGTTTCCTTTTTACGATCGTGCGCGGCTCGCCCGCAAGCCCCCGCGATGCAGGACATATGCATCGTCCATTTGCAGGAAGACTTCCCGCTAGGGGGTTGCATACGTCAAGTCGGGAAGGGGTTAAAACGCCCCTAGGAAAAAACCCGTTAAATTAAAGGAAAAAACATTTAGTTAGCGTAGGTTCCTACAGATTGTTACTGGGTCACTCTAGTGTGAGCAAAAGTTTAAAATATTTGAGTTTTAGTGAACCTTTAAACTGTCTGGGGGCGGTTCGGGTTGAGCGAACTAAAACCCCATTAAATCAAAAGGGGGGAAAGATGTTCTGGGTAATTTTTATACCTATACGTGAGGAGAAGCTGAATTTTCCATCCATAACGTAAACTGGATACTGGGAAAAAATTAGTGAAGAAAAAATTTGGGGTCTAAGGGAAGAAAAGAATTGAGAGGCTAAAATACTTCATTCCTTTCAATGGCTAACTGAAAAGATAAGGACAGCTCGCAAGCAGGGGCATAGCTGCTACAGGGCCCTGCATCCTGAGGGGGCCCAAAAGCCACTTTGACACATAAGAAGACAGCGGTATTGGATATGTCACATGGCAACTGGCAGAGGTGCCAATAGGGCAGTACGGGCAGTACTCATGTCAGGGGCACTAATCAAAAAGGGGCCCAGTGGTATGTTGAAAATAGGAACTAGTAATGGGGGGAGGCCCCATATGATGTGGCTGTATGAGGTCCTGAAATGGTCAATAGATGACAGCCCTGATAATGGGGGGATGGGGGGGGGGCATTTCACTTTTTGCACCAGGGCCCAAGAACTTGAACTTACACCTCTGCAGGCTGGACTAGATTAGACGGCAGTGCCATTGGTGGCAGCGAGAACATGCCAATGGGTAACATGAAGGTTCTAGTTCAACTAGATTGGGCGGCAGTACCATCGGTGGCAGCGAGAACATGCCAATGAGGAACATGGAGGTTCTGGTTCGACTAGATTAGGTGACAGTACCATTGGTAGCAGCGAGAACATGCCAATGGGGAACATGGAGGTTCTGGTTCCTCTAGATTAGGCAGTAGTACCATTGGTGGCAGCTAGAGCATGCCAATGGGGAACATGGAGGTTCTGGTTCCTCTAGATTAGATGGCATACCATTGGTGGCTAAATTTTATAACTCTCACAATAACACACTGGTATTTTCCAGCATTATGGGGACTTAAAATCTGGCAAAATTACACTTCTTGGCATTGAGTAAGATTTAGCAACAGATAGAACTCCATTTCCTGGATATATATCTGTATGACAATAACACATGGTATACTTAAAAGGTATTTCACACCCAAAAAATTTACTTTTCTCCACTCAGAATAATTTGGGCACTGAGTATGATTTAGCAAATCCAAGCACTCTGTATAATATACATCCATATATATGAGAGTAAGGTGTTATGTGAGCCTGCAAATGTCACCAAATAACAGCTTCTGGGTGTGGGAAAGATGCAGCCAGCAATACCAAACCCTCTAACTATTGATGTCTGTGGAGATGAAAGTCCTATCTAACTAAGAGCAGTCTGTACAATACCGAGAGTTAGCTGGAAATGGCATTCAGAACACAATACAGTAAAATATACATATCATGGTCATGGGATTTTAGCAGCCAATGAGAGCCCTACACTACAGTGATGACGTTTCTGACACTTCTCTGTGCTCTGCACTGATTGGATGGCCGCCAAAAGTGCAGAAAGGTGCTGAAAATGAAAATGGCGTGTTGAACTCGAACATTTACTCGAACGAACCATAACATTTTTGGTTCGGTTCGAGGTCGAGAAAATCGAGATGTTCGACTCGAACTTAACTTTTCTCAAATGGTTCAATCAACACTAGTCACAACGAGCAATCACTGATACTTACAGGGAACATGTGAAAATTTCAGAGTTGTCCCTAAATCCAAATTCACTAATTTTGTAAGGAAGAGTAGAAAGCTGTATAATCCTTCCCAGCATCAGGTCTGCAGGCTGTGCGATGTGCTGCAGCTCTCCGATCAGCTCTAATCTACATGAAGCGTCTTTCACATTTCGTCCATCAATAACTGTACAGAACAAAAGGAAGGTATATACACAGCGCATGATCTGCTGGACTCTGATACTGATGTGTCCTGCAGTCTGGAGGGAGATGGTCACTGGAGTCTTCACAACACACAAACCATCAGTCCAATACAGTCACTGTCATCAGAGGAAACAAAGAAAGAACCTTAATTGTTTCAAATCAAGTCCACAGTGGGAAGGCTTCTCTGCAGGGTCTTCAGTTTTAGACTTGTGAATGACAGATGTCACTGGCGTCTATTTCAGGACTGAACATAAGAAACATAAACCAGGAGACCTCCCTGAAAGCATAAAATGTGTCAGAATAAAAAATAATGTTGTTCAGAGAATGATCGATATGACCAGAGAGTATAGAAGACTAGAGAAAGAGGAAATCTCCAGACTGAGAGGAGATACACAACCTCACACTATATACAGCAGTAACAGGACAACAGTGACCATATACAGCACAGACACCAGAAGTAATGGAAACCTCACATCCAGATACACAACCTCACACTATACACAGCAATAAAAGGACAACAGTGAGGGCCATATACAGCACAGACACCAAAAGTATTGACTGGAGACCTCACATCCAGATACACAGCCTCTCACTATACACAGCAATAACAGGACAACAGTGAGGAGCATATACAGCACCGACACCAGAAGTAATTACTGGAGACCTCACATCCAGATACACAACCTCACACTATACAGAGCAATAACATGACAACAGTGAGGACCATATACAGCACAGACACCAGAAGTAATGGAGACCTCACATCCAGTTACACAGCCTCACTCTATACACAACAATAACAGGACTACAATGAGGACTATATACAGCACAGACACCAGAAGTGATGGAGACCCAACATCCTGGTACACAGCCTCACACTATACACAGCAATAACAGGACAACAGTGAGGACCATATACAGCACAGACCCCAGAAGTAATGGAGACCTCACATCCAGATACAAAACCTCACACTATACACAGCAATAACAGGACAACAGTGAGGACTATATACAGCACAGACACCAGAAGTAATGACTGGAGACCTCACATCCAGATACACAACCCTCACACTATACACACAGCAATAACAGGACAACAGTAAGGACTAGTGTTGAGCGATTTTTATCGACAAAGTTGAAATCGGCAAGGTTTTTATGGTGATCGAAATTTCAGATTTATGCGATAATTAGGTTAAATTGTGCAAAACATCTATTAAGATCGCGCCTTTTTCGGCGCTTCCTGTTAAATTTTTGGCGGCCAGCAAATCAGATTACAGAATAGAGCAGGGTGAGATGTGTGTGCGACGTCATGACGGGGATGTGTTTGGTTGGGATTGGCTGGAAAAATCAAAATGACCTCGTTTTACATAGAACAGCGTTTCCTGTTTCAGCCTCAGTGTCTCTCAGCGTCTCTGAGGGATAGGACCTGCGTTCTGCCTGTGGCCAAACAGCCTCAGCGAAATTAGTCTATTTCTGCACAGAGAAACCTTACTATTAGATGTGATCCTTCCAATTTAGTTAATTAGGGATTTGAACATTTTATGTAGTTAGCTAGAGAATTTTAAAGCAGAATCTACCACTGAAAAATTAACGGCCGGGGGAGGGGGGGGGGGGGGGCCCCCCCGCGGGCGAAAAACAGACAAGTCTATCTTTAAAAAAGAAACCACTGGATAAATTTTTTCCCCCCAAGATTTAGTGTAGAAATTTAGTGGAAATCTTTATTATTAACGTTTGCTATTGAAAATATTTCCTGGATATTGGGCACCCTTAAAACTTTTAAATTGGAAAAACATAAATTTTAGTAACTGCAGGTTCTTTGTTAGCTGAAAAACTCCACTTTTATTTTTTCGTATACTTTTTCAGGGGGGTGTTAAATTTTTTCCCCATTACACCGGTGACTGTTGATTTTCCACCTTGCATTAAATTTAAAAACCCGCAATCTTGTAGTCAGAACAGGTTGTTTGTTAAAAAAATTTACCGTGAAATCATACGAAAACTCACAGTTCCGTTTTTTTTTACTTTTGCGCCCTCAGCACTGTTCATTGACGCAGAAATTACGAAATTTCTTAAAACAGAAAATTCTTTATTCACCACAGGTAAATTTAAAAAAGGGGGAAAAAAAATCCCGTTTATTATATCAAAAATAACGGGTTGGTTTTTTTTTTGGATTTTTGCCCCCCCCACGAACTTTTTAAATTGACGCCCCATCTACTTTAAATTTTAAAAACAGAAATTTTCTTATTCCCCCCAAAAGGGTTTGAATTAAAAAAAGGTGAAAAAAATTACATTTTAATATCAAAAAAAACATTTTACGTTTTTTTTGACTTTTGCGCCCCCACCCAATGTTAATTGACGCAGCTTTCTACGAAAAATCTTAAAACAGCAATTTTTATTCACCCAGGTGAATTAAAAAGGGGGGCAAAAAAATTTCCCATTTTATTTTTAAAAAAACAAAACAGTTACGTGTTTTTTGACTTTTCCCCACCCCCAGCACTGTTCTTTGACGCAGCATCTACGAAATTTTAAAACAGAAATTTTTATATCACCCCCAGGTAAATTTGGAAAGGTGAAAAAAATTACAGTTTATTTATCAAAATAAAACATTTTACGTTTTTTTTTAAACTTTTGGCCCCAGCACTGTTCATTGACGCAGCATTAGGGAAATTTTTTTAAAACCCAGCAATTCTTTTATTCACCAAAAGGTGAATTGAAAGGTAAAAAAAATACTTTTATTTTATCAAAACATAACAGTTACGTGTTTTTTGACTTTTGCGACCCACCCAGGGTTTCATTGACGCAGCATTTGTAAATTTTAAAAAAAATTAGAAATTTCCCTAATTAAAACCACGGTGAATTAAAAGGTTTGAAAAAAATTTCCCCAGTTTATTATATAAAACAAAAACATTTTACGTTTTTTTTGACTTTTGCGATTCAGAAATGTTCATTAAACGCGGGATTACTTTAAATCTAAAAATAGCAATTCTATATTCCCCCACAGGTGAATTAAAAGGTGCAAAAAAAAATTTTATTTATTTTCAACAAAAACGGTTAGTTTTTTTTGACTTTTGGGGCACTCAGCCCCTGTTAAAGGGACGCAGCATCTAGGGGAAAATAAAAAAATAGAAAATTTTTTATTCACCACGGTGAATTGAAAAGGTGCAAAAAATACAGTTTTTTATATAAAAAAATAACATTTACGTTTTTTTGGGGACTTTTGCGCACTCGCACTGTTTCATTGACGAAAGCATTTACGTAAATCTTAAACCCCAATTCTATATTCACCACAGGGAATTGAAAGGTCAAAAAATACAGTTTATTATCCCAAAAAGTTAACAAAAAATTTTTTTTTTTGGATTTTTTTGCCCAGCCCAGTTTGTTGATAGACACCTTGCATTTAAATTTTAAAAATCCAAAATTTTTGTTTTGATTAGAGGGGATTTGAGAATAGCTGTGTTTGCCGTTTTTAATAGGGAGATTTTCCCAAAAAATTTTCCCATCCCTTCTAAAAATTTTTTTTTTCTGAACATGGAGCGAAATGAAGGTGGAAAGCGAGAAAAAGGGGGGGGTTTAGCACTTTTGGGGGTTGGGGGAAACGTGGAAGGTGTTCCTTCCAGTCTGGGGGACAAAAAGCATCCCAAGCGGATGCAGTTGGGGAAACCTTTGGGCCCTGTCATCGCGGGGTCGGGGCCCCTGTGAATTAAGAAACCGAACATCTCGCCCAATCTGCCCTTCAGGGGTTTAAATTGCAACCTGCATCAGCAGTTTACCCCCCCTCGCCCTCGCAGTCAGGGCCCACAAATGCTTTCCATCAGCTCATCAGCATCCGCCCAAAACATGAAGCACCCCAAATGTCAACTCGTGTACCCCCCCAATGTGGTTAACCCCATTGTCTGAAGACCTTTTTGATGAAAAAATGGGGTTGGGGTAAAAAGGCTGTTAAAAGATCAAAGGGGGGATGATTTTTTCTGCTCTGACCCCCATTCTGATTGCCATCAGAGGGGGTTTGAAGGAACCCGGGGTAAAATGGGCGGAAAACCCCCGGGCCCGGTCGGCAACGCCTTGCTTTCCCCCTTGTTTTGTAGCCCCCAGCTTTGGATGCAAAAAGTAGGACGACCAAGTCCCCTTTTGTTTTTGGGATGATGATGATGAACGCATTGCGGACCCCTTGCTGGTCTTTTCCCCCAAAATTTTGTTTTCCCAAAAGCGCTTCATCAGGGACGAGGGGGGAAGGGGAGGGGGGTAGGGGGTCAATACGGGTCCGCAAAAAAGGGGGAAAGGGGGGGGTCGAAAGAAGTCCCTGATTTTTAATTTCCGCCAGCCACGGTCAGCCCCCAAAACCCGCTCCTCGCTTATCCCCGTAAAAAAAGGTCCGGGGAACCTCTCAACCCTGGGCCTTCTTTGAGCAAAGGCCTCTGATTCCCCAGCGAATGTCATATGCCCCTTTGCCTTTAAACCCGCATAATAAAAGGCAAGAACCTTAAGGGGTTTAAACCCACCACCAACATGTCTAGTCACATGCAGCGAATGCATGGGGTTAAAATTGGGGGGAAAACCACTTGGCCAAAAGGCCAGACCGACGCCGAGCCCCCAAAACCCTGTCCCCACCCTCTGGTCTCCGCCTTCCCCCTTTCCGCCCCCACCAAGTTTTCCCTCAGCCCCCCCATGTCTCCCCGATCATAAATCAGGGATCAGCCCCCCGTTTCAGCCTCCACCGTCCCCCGAGTCCCACCAGCCCCCACCAGACCCCCTTCCTACTCCTTTTTTTCCCGGGCCAGTTTGAGCCCTTGCACCCCTTTACAGGGGGGCCCAGTCTAGAAAGCCAGCCTTCTGTCTTCCAGGTTTGGGGCAGAAGAAAAATTTAAAACCCCAAAACCCCAAAAACCCAAAAAGCCTGAAGTCGGCATTGCCGGGTTTTTCCCTTGGGGAAATTTTTCCCTTTTCCCCCGTTGGGGGGGCCCACAGATGGGTTCCGCCACGTGGGGGCCCCTCGCTTCCCCCCAATCCCGACCCGGGAAGGCACCCATTTCTTTGCCAGAAAAAACCAAACCCCGGCCCCGGCCAGCCCCCGTGTCATCTAAAAAAATTTTAAAAGGGTTGTCTGCATCTGTGTCCAGAAAAGTCCATCTCACCCCCGAACATGGATGTAAGCACGGCCAAGGCCGCTATATCTCTGTGACAGCTCACTGGGGGTGGTTTGGGGGGATGTCTCTGGGGGGGGCGGTGGCTTCTCAGGTCGGCGCCCCGCTTTAAAACAGCAGGGGTGGTGGGTGGGCCCCTTTCCCCCAAAAGGGCCCCTGGTGGCATCCCCGGCCCCCGGGGACACCGGCCGTTGGGGTTTTTAAATTAATCTGCCTTGGGGGGACCGTCCCACACACAGGTAAAGGGGCTGTGGACGGCTTTTAAAAGCAACGAGAACGGCGCTGGCTGGGTGGGCAAGAAAAACCCTTTTGCCAGGCGGTGGGTGCGATAACGGGCGAAATCTTTCGGCCGCCTTAAGATGGTAGGGTGGGCACATCCTTGCCTGGCCATGTCATGAACCCTTTTCGGGCCAGAAATTTCTAAAAAGTACCCCGGGGCTGGAAATGCCCGTGAAAAAAAGGCCCAGGTCGATTTTGCACTTCCCCCGTTGCACCCGCTTGTCCCGGCCCGGCTGCGGTTTCAGCGTCGCTCGACCCCCGTCAACCGGGCTCATTGTTTTAGTGGCAAACAGGGTGGAATTCCACCCTTTCCCCCATGCTCCGCGTTTTTGGGAGCAGCGCAATGCCATTTACGCAGTACGAAAAGGGCACATGGCCTGACAAGGGAGGGTACCCGGAAACCCCCGGGTGTTGAACCCCGAGAAATGGAGGCAGGTGAAAGAGCCCCTGAACCCATCCTTGCCAGTTTTGAAAAAAGCCACCAAAAAGGGGTTTAGTTTCGGAAAATGCCCTTGTCAGTGAGCATTGTGGGGGATTTTTTAGTTTGGAACGATGGGTTTGGGCACCCCTGAAAAACAGGGCCCCCCAAACGCGGAAAGGGGGGAGAAAGGACACGAAAGCGGACCGGAGCCCTTTTTCTTCCCTCAAATCCACAAGGCCCCACAGTTTCCAAAATTTTATCGGTTTCATTAGGGGATGGTTTGGGGTCCCGAGTAGTGCAAGGTGGCGATTAAGCTCTCAGGGGGGCTTTTATCTAGGGAAGTTTAAAGGGGTGTGTTTAAAACTGTGCCGGAGGCAAGGGGGAGGAGGAGGGGGAGGGGAGGTTTCCTGACCCCTGAGTTAAAGACGTCCCCGCCTTTGGGAAAGGGTTGGCCCCCGAATTTTAGGGGGGAGGGAAGATGAGGAAGTCAGTTTGCTAGTGCCCCTCGACCCAGAGGGGTTGGGAAAAAAAGGGGTCCATCTCTCACTGAGTGCTTGGATGCTCCCTTTCCCCCAACTGATCCTGGAAATTAAAGGGCCCTCCAAAATTTAAAAAAACGTTACTGGGTGGGCCCCCCTCCGGTCCCCCGGGTTTCAAAACCAAAAAATTTGCACTTTCCTTCCACCCCCCCAAATAGGGGAGTAAAATGCAGGAAATTTGGGGACCTTGTGATTGGGTCAAATGGGGACATCTTTTTTGTTGCTTTAAAGGTTTCCCCCAAAAGTCACGGTGGGCAACATCAGCGACGTGACACCCCAAAAGGGGCCAAAAATAGGGGTTAGCGGCAGGGGGGCAGGCAAGGGGGGCAGAAGCTAAAAGGGTGCCTCTGGGAATTTTTGTTTTAAACCCCACCAAAAGATTTCAATGCAGGGCAAACATCCAACACCAGAGATCAGCTTAAGATCATGGTGCAAGAAATTTATGCGGGCTCAAAAACCCATGTTTTTGCATGTGTTCCCGGGCCCCAAAAGGGTTCTGGGTATCCAAAATGGACGAATTTGGGCCCCAGCTGGCTGGTCCCGCCATTAGGGGTTTTTGTCCTTTCCCCAAACAGCCAAACTTAAAAATCTGAGCGGAAATTTTGCCCCGTGGAGGAGTCATTACAGAAAAAACGCATCCCGGGTTTCCACAGGGTAATTTTGGATGGTTTTACTTTAAACAAGATGAAAACAGGGGGATGGGTCTTGATGATGTATGGGGCCCCAATTGCCGAGGGTTTACCGATTAGTTGCCAGTCTACTTCAATTCCCTTTTTAAACCGGGAAAAGGTTTTTGAAAACTTTTTTTTTTAAAAATGGTCTTTTTTTACTTTCAAAATTTTTTTTTCCCTTTTCCCAAAAAGTTCATTTTGGGTGGTTTTTTCTTTAGGGACTGTAAAAAACAGCAAGGTTTCATGACAACACCGTTTTTCCAAATTTTCTCACCCTTTTTCTTAAAAAAGGGTTTTGCAAATTTTCCAAAGGTTTTGAGGTCAAGTTGGTGTGAGATACAGCAAAAAATTTATGGTCCTTTGGAACAGAAAAGTGGCTTCTAAAAATGGCATTTTTCCCCCACAATTTTTAACGTGGTGAGAAGTCCATTTTTATAATTTTTTGGGTCATTTCTGCTTTTAAATGCAGCAATTTTCTACAGGTTCCCATTATAAAAAAAAAGTTGTTTTTTAAAAGACATTTGTTTTTCAAAAATTGACCCCAAAATGGCTCAAGGGTCAGCTTTTAATTTTTGGGGGGGTTTTTTCTGTGACATGAAAACTTTACTACAGGCCTATTCTAAAAAATGTTGTTTCTAACAGAAATTTTTTCTTCACAAATTGGGCCAAAATGGGGTCAAGGGTCTTTTTTTGAATTTTTGGGGGGATTTTGGGGTGTGACATGCAAACTATTCCCACAGGTCCTATTCTAAAAAATGTTTTTTTCTAACAGACATTTGTTCTTCACAAAAAGTCAAAAGTGGCTCAAGGGTGATGGGGGCTGTCAGAAACAGGAAAAGGGAGGACACGTTTTAAAGGGGCAATATTGCAAAATTTACTTGTTTTTTTCAAGATCTTTAAAATTGCTATCAATCCCTGTATTGAGGAAAAACCCCTTTTTAAAAAATGGGAAAAAAAAAGAAAAAAGACCAAAAAAGGGGGGTTCCATCCTATTTTAAAAAAAGTTTTTTTTAGAAAATTTAAAAAACTTTAAAAATTGCCCTGTACAAAATGCTGTTAAAAAAAACCTTGGGAAATTTTACAAGGGAAAGGTACAGGAAAAATTGGGCCAGATGTAGGGGTTTTTCAGAAGGGGGCATGGAGTATGGGCACGGACAGAGAAAAAAGTACAAAAGGGGCCATTTCCCCCAGCACGTTGAGTAAAAAGAGAAAAAAGAATGCCCAAAATAAAGGGCACCCGGTGTAACAGGAGCGTTAACCACCAGTTTTTTTCCAAAGGGGAAAACTCAAATTTGGGCCCCACATACGGGGGCAAGCGTTCCCCGGTATTTAATGTGTATAGGGAAGGGGTGGAGTTTCACACTTTTCCCCTTCCCCACCCCTGCTTCAGCACGACGTTTTCGTTGCTGCGTCACGGGATTTTAACCTGCGTGTTAAAAAGATGACGGACGCCAGCCTGGGCTTTCACCGCACCCACTGTAACTCCGGGCCCCGGGGGCATGTGTGGCCCCGGGCAGGTTTAGTCAATTGTCCAGGGGAAAACCCAAAATGGTGGTTGAAAGACTCCTTTTTCCGGGGCCTTTTTTAAAAGTGGGGTCATGCAGGTTTGGGGCCCCATGCTGTGGCCCAGGAAAGTGATAGTAAAGTCCTGTGAAACTAAAATGGGGGTTTTTTTAAAGACTCCCTTTTTTCCCGGGACTTTTTAAATTTTGGGGGGGCATGAAAGGGTTTTGGGGGTCATGCTGTGGCCCCGGACAGGGTTTGTCAATTTTCCAGTGAAACTAAAAAAAGGTGGTTTAAAGACTCCTTTTTCCGGCACTTTTTAAATGTTTTTGGGGCATGCGGTTTGGGGGGTCATGCTGGGGGCCCCGGGGCAGGGTATAGTCAATTCCAGTGAAAAATAAAATGGTGGTTGAAAAGGGCTCCTTTTTCCCGGGAAATTTTTTTTGTGGGGGTCATGCAAGTTTGGGGCCCCATTTCTGTGGCCCAGGGGAAAGGGATAGTCAATGTCCCGTGAAACTAAAATTTTGGGTTGAAAGGGCTCCTTTTTTTGGCAAAATTTTTAAAAAGTGGGGGGTCATGCAGGGTTTTGGGGGTCATGTGCGTTCCCGGACAGGGATATTTTAATGTCCCCGTTAAGTAACTGATGGGTTCAAATCATACTGCCTTCTGGCACTTTTTAATTTTGGGGGGTGATGCAGGGTTTTAAAGGGTCAGGCTGTGGTACAAGCAGGGATAGTAAATGGTCTGGGACATTTTTTCTGGGGACTTTTAAAAAACCTAAGTGTGTTGCCTAAGATGTAGCTTTTTTCCATTTGACTGGTTTTGGGTGTTTTAAATTTTAGCTTCTCCCGCCTTTTTGGGTTTTAATAATGAAGGTGTTTTTGCTTCCCATAGACTTTTAAAGGTCATGCGATAATTTGATGTTTACTATCGAAAAAAAAACCCCTTTTCGATAGCGGCCCACTATGGGGGGGCTAAACGAAACGGGTCTCGATTGCCCAAAGCCCAAACGTCAAAAACTGTAAAAGGGGCCATATACAGCACGACACCAGGGAAATAATGGAGACCTCCAAACCAGATACACAGTTAAAACTTTACAAGCAATAAACAGGACAAACAGTGGGCCATATACAGCACAGCACCAGAAGTAATGGAGACCCCACATCCAGTAACAACCCCAACTATACACAGCAAAAACAGGACAAAAAGTGAGGACCAAAATACAAACACAGACACCAGAAAATAATGGAGGGCCTCCACTTTCCCGATACCAACCCCCACACTTACACAGCAATAAAGGGAAAAACAGTGAGGCCATTTACAGCACAGACACCCGAAGGGGAAAAGCAGACCCTTTCCCAACCCGATAACCTGCCTTTTACACTATAACAGCAATAAAAGGATAACAATGAGGACCATATACAAACACAGACACCCGAAGTAATGGGGGCCTCCCCCAAAACCAAAATCACAACCTCACACTAAAAACAGCAATAACCCCGGACAACGTGAGGACCATTTTTAAAACAAAACACAGAAGAAATTTCAGGGCCCTTTCCCAAACCCGATACACAGGGCCCTTTCACCCTTTTCACGCAATAAAAAAGGATAACAATGAGGACCATATACAGCAAAAACACCAGAAGTAATGGAGATTTCCAATCCAGAACACAACCTCAACATAACACAGCTGGGGGTTATATACCCCAGAGCTGAGGCCGGTCTTTCTTGTTAGTACAGGCAGTTGGGTGCTGTGGGGTTGGAGTCGGGTTGGGTGTCTTTATTTGTTTTGGTAGACTGGGCCTTTTTCCAGGAGTCTCTGGACGCTGCGGGTTCTTCTTTATTTTCCCGGAGCTATGCTGAGCTGAGGACTATTTATCCCCTCTTTTCACAGAAAGGGGGCTATTTTCTGTAGGTCCTTCTCTTTGGAGCATTTCATCTTTTGCTTTGGTCAGGGAAGGATCACCCGGTGGAAGATCTTTTTTAAAGAAAAATTTTATTAAATCTTTTTTTTGTTTCTTATCTATAGAAGAAAAAGGTTTTTCCGGGGTTTCTCCAGTTTAAAAGATTTCTTGTTCTTTTGGGAGAAAAAAAAAGGGTTTGACCTGGAAAAAAAACTTTTTTTTTTAAGTTGAAGCTTCCTTTCAGGAAAATTTTTATTTTTAAATTTAAAAAAGCATAAATGAAAAAAATAATGAAAAGCAGAATAAATACTTTTTTACATGAAATGATTGTCAAAAAATCGCAATTATGCTTTTCATAAAAACTACATAACATGTTAATTTACTAAAATCTACATAAAAAAGTTTATTTTTCAATCGCCATTTGTGGACAAACCAAGATGTCCTGGGTTTTCCGAGTGCAGCTTTGACACAGTTTACAAGGAGAGGGTTTCCCCTTCTAAGCCACTCCGCCTCTTCCCCGTAAAAACCCTAAATTCTACTCGCACAGACAAGGGCAAATGCCCAAACAGCTGCCTGTAGAGGAAATTAAAGGTTTGGTTTAAATCCTTTTTACAAAGCAAGCTCTTTGAGTACATGGAATTGAGAAAAACTACATTGAAAATGCACTGTGGAGCTTTTTAGCTCTCTTCCTGGCAGCCTTTATTTATGGGAAAACGGTCATGAGGTCTGAAAGCCATGTAAATCCTCACACCAAACCCAAATTTTTTGGTGGCTCCCCAAGAATTTCACCCCATAAAGTG
>JAODAL010049714.1:0-27968 GCA_025379985.1 Phyllomedusa bahiana | reverse complement strand
CCCCTGTCACGCCTCACAAGTTTCCAGATAGTTGATTGCTTGACCTGTTGTAAATGACTTCTCTACTTATATTGCTTTTTGTTATTTTTAAGAATTCTAAGATCCTTTGAAGGTCCATGTCTTTTGTGTATAAAAAGTCTGTGAATTTAAAATTTCTTGTATAACATGTCTGAAGAAGGGAGCTAGTTCTCTCGAAAGCTCACCATCAAATATACTCAGTTAGCCTGAAAAAGGTATCGCCTGATTTCTTCACTCTTCTATTACTTTCTATGGCTAACACGGTACAACATTATACTACTACCATTGTATATAATTAGAGATGGGCGAATTGATTCTAACGAAGTGGAATTCGTTTAGAATTTCAGGAAAACGTCGATTCTGAAGTCAAAGTTTGGGGTGATTCGCGAGAACGAAGCGTGTTTTTAATTGATAAAATGGCTGCGAGCACATGGTGTTACATGGGGCAAAGAACTCTAAGAGGAAGAAAGGAAGACCCTAAATGACATGTGTAGAGATGAAGCCAATCAGAGACCGGCAGGATTCTGTGACGTCACAGCACTATATAAGTCTGGACGTGACGCTGGCAGTTCACACTGCTTTCACTGTGCTGTGTAGGGACGCTGCTGCTGCTGCTCATGATATCTGATACTAAAGAACTAACTTTTATACAGCGATATTCGGGGGGGTGTCACAGCTTGTCTCAGAGACTGCTTCTCTTACGTTCTAATTTTGAGTTTGTGGGGTATTGGAATTGAAGTCCAGTGTGCATCCAATTCAGCTGCATATACATTTTAATGCTATCTGTTCAGCAGGGGCGTAACCTTGGTTCAAAAAGTGGGGGAGCCGAATTTTCCCTCTCATCCCCTATCTTCCTACTTCTCCCTCCTTCCCTCGCCTTCCCTTTCACTTCCCTTCTCTCCCTTCCTCTACCTGCAGTGAAGCAGCCCCCTATAACCCAGCTAGAAGGTCTGAGGGAGTTCTGTGAGCTTCCTCAGCAGGTCTGGGTGGAGTCCTTATGGCAAACACTTTTGGTGTAATCCTTAGGCTAAGTTCACAGGGCGTATAGTACGCTCCACAATTACACCGGGTGTTCGGGAGCTCACGCCGATGCAAGGGGATGGGGGGGCGGCATCTCGCCGGCCCCATAGACTGTTAAGCGCCGTGAATAAATGACATGTCACTTATCTCCCCGCGCAGTGTATTGTACGCCCGGGGAAAGGAGGAGTAATCCATAGTTCTCTATGAGAATTGTGGACTACCGTAATGACTGGGGCGCATATCGCTGGTATTAGAGCGCCCCAATTTAACCCGTGTGAACATAGCCTTAAAGTTATGAGTGGCTCTCTAATTACTTAAGTTTAGAGCCGGACTGGGACTAAAACACAGCCCTTGCAATGAATCCGAACCAGCCCACCTATAATATTACCCCTCTACATGGAAATAAAAAATTTTGTGCAATGCAGCAAATTTCGCTTAACCCTTCTCATCCCCCGTCACTACATTAAATTTGTTATATACACAACAGAATGAGGAAAATAAAAGAACCCAATCTTACTGTACTCCTAGGAGTCACTTATGTCACATACTGTACCCCAAAATCTATTTTATTGCATATCATACACCAGAAATGGCTTATATTACACATGGTAGACATAGAAATTATATTACTAACAATTAAATTGCAAATAATATAATTCACTGTACACCAAAAATATATTATATTACACACTGAACCCTAGAAATGAATTACATTACTCACTATACTTCAGAGATTACATTACACTGTACCCCAGAGATTACATTACTCACTGTACTCCTGAGATTACATCACACCATACCCCAGAGATTACATTACACATTGTACCCCAGATATTACTACATTACACACTTTACCCCAGAGATTACTATATTACACACTGAAGCCTAGAGATTACTACATTACCCACTGTACCCCAGAGATTAGTTTACACGCCATACACCAGATATGACTGCAGTATTCACCGTACCTCAGAGATTAAATTACACACTGTACAACAGAAATTATATTATACCATACCCCAGAGATTATTACATTACACACTGTCCCCAGAGACTACATTAGACAAGGAACCCCGGAAATTGTGTATGTATATATACACATATTGAACATAGACACATTACACACTTAGGGGGTTCACATGACGGTTGGCACTGACAGTGTCATTTGCTTGTTGGAAATTCGGCGCTTGAAAGCGCAGAATTCCGACGAGCAAACGACCCACACTGCCCGAGACAGATTTCTGCCTCCTATCCTTTAGTGCTGTTAATGCATAAAACACCTCAAAGAATTGTAAGACGCTGACAGTACTTGCCGAAAATACTAGAGCAAAATCGATGTCATCTAAACAACTACACTGATTTTACAAACAGTATAAAGTAAATCAGTTTCCTGCCGCATTGGATGCCGGTTCTGAGGCAGATCCAGCACTGAAACCACCCCAGAATCAGCATTCATATCTTCCATGTGAACGTACCTTAAGATATGTTCACATGGCGTATAGTGGGGTGTGTACTGTGCGCTCTGCTATATGCCGGGTGTTTTAGAAGTACGCGCTGGCCAGTTCACACTTCTAAAATGCCGTGGGGCTGGCCCCATTCACTTTCATTTTCGCCACTGCATAAGTGCAGGAAAGACGTGACATGGCTAGTCACATGGCTGTACAGTATATAAACATCTCACATATACAGTACATACCCTACTCACATGCACACACAACGCCTAGCAAACTTGTCCCCTCCTTAACTGTCTCCTGTAGTCTGGTGCAGTTGGCATTTGGCAAGAGCTTCTCTTCTGAGGGCTGAGCATAGGGGGTGGTATATAATGGGAGGGAAAGATACAGCCCCAGATATAGAGTGTGTGAGTAGTGTTCTCACTGGTGAAGCAGCCCCTGCTGACTCCTGCTCTCACTCTGCACTGACACTTGAGGCCGCTGCCTACTCTGTCCCCCCAAGATGCACAGAAATATAGGAGGCAAAGGGATAACTTCTCCCTCCTCTGTGCTCTGCTCTCCCCATTTACCGTATTTCCATGCTTTCATATGGATTATTTTTTATTGAAGTGGCTAAAAAGTGCAGTATTTTTCTGCAGTTATACTCAGTAAAAGAAACGTTGTTTTTCACCGCCAAAGAAGACATTTTGGCTGTAGCATAATTCATATCCGAAGGTTAATTAAGCCTGTTTGTGCTTTTATAGTCAGTAAATACACAGTGTTTTTAAACGGCACATACAAGTAAATTTTTCCTGGCCATTTGTGGAGCGCAATTTATATCCAAGGGTTACCCAAGCTTGTTAGTGGGGTCATTTGGTGTCAAATACAGGGTGTGTATTTATCATATACAGATATCTTCATTAAACAGAGTCTGTACATTTTAGAACAAACAGTATGTCAGACAGAGAGGTGGAAGGCTCTTCACATGCGAGTGGCAGTGGCACAAACATTCCTGGAGCAGGTACAGGTTGCAGCACAGCAAGGGGACGTCGCAGCAGGGGTCACTCGGTGAGGCCAGAACTACCGGTGTCATCTAGCGGCCGTGTGTTGTTCAGCAACCCAATGGTTCTTGATTGGTTGACTAGGTCATCAACCTCCTCCCAGATGACATCTGACAACCCCAGCCAAGAGTCGGAGGGAACGTCAGACACAACCCTTACTTGTCATGGCCCGGGAGCGGGTCAGCGGCCCTCACCTGTCCTCAACCCGCCTCTGTCCCATCCGGTTCCATTCAGCCAGAGATCTACTTATGTGGTCTGGGCTCAGCGCTACTATACAGCGAGGATGAACAATTTGAGGAGGGCAGTCAGCAGCTACTTGGTAGCGAAGAAATGGGGCCAATATCCCCTGCTTCTTGCAGTAGGCGGCAAAGTATAGATGTGGAGAGTGGCATGGGAGGTCATGTTGTGAGGGGTCAGCCTCTGCATACCAAGATCGGTGATGAGGACAGCAGTGACTATGAAACACAAATCGATGATGATGTAGCCGACCGCACTTGGAAGCCGGGTGAAGCAGGGACTTCATCATCGTCAGGAGAAGAGGGCGTCAGCTTGAGCGTCAGGCAGCAGTGCAGCCAGCAAGTGGGTTGTGTGGCCATGAGTCAGCAGGGTACGAGCAGTGTGAGGTCAGGAGCCAAGCGGCAATGGGGTAGAAAACCCGCTTCGCAGGTCCAGGAAAGTAGCAGGACAGGGGCTCAGCGAGGCAGCGGCGGTAGTAGTCACTCAGTGCAGAGCGTTGGTGGTAAAATCAGCTACTCGGCGATGTGGCAGTTCTTTGCTAAGACACCGGAGGAGCCAAATATGGGTATATGTAGAATCTGTTGGCAGAAAGTGAAGCGTGGCCAGGGAGCTAACGTTGGCACCACGGCCCTGCGTCAACACATGCAGCGTCACCATCTGGTGGCCTGGGAGAACCGTGGCTCAGATGTGGTGGTCCATCCTGCCGCCGCTGCAGCAGCTGCAGCTCCCAGTGGCATGCATGCCATTTCAGCCAGTCAAGGCTCCACCACCTCTGCAGAAGGGAGCTGTTTATCTTTGCCATCATCTCCCGGTCCAGACGCTCCTGCTCTTCGCTACTCATGGCGCCAGCAGTCGTTCAACGAGGCGATTGCAAAGAGACAACAGTATGCATCCAACCATCCTAAGGTGCAGAAGCTGACCGTGCTCCTGTCCAAGTTGTTGGTACGGCAGTCCCTCCATTCCAAATGGTGGACTCTGCACCGTTCAGAGAATTAATGGCCTGTGCTAAGCCGAGGTGGAGAGTTCCAAGCCGTAATTTCTTTTCCAAAAAGGCAGTATCAGCCCTTCACAAATATGTAGAACAGAAGGGGGGCCAGTCTTTGAGCTTATCGGTCTGTTCCAAGGTGCACGGCAGTGCGGACGTGTGGAGCTGTAACTACGGCCAGGGCCAGTACATGTCCTTTACGGCCCACTGGGTGAATGTGCTTCCTGCCTAGGGACACCAACAACTTAAAAAGGAGAAGCCGCTGTCTCCTCCACGTTGTCAAACTGCTGCTCCTACGCCAATGTCCGCCTCCTTCTCCTCCACCACCACCATCTCAGCCTACACAAGTACTGCTCCATCATACCACCTGTGTCGGGCACAGCGGTGTCACGCAGTTCTACACCTGGCTCGGCAAACGAAGTCACACAAGGGAGGAACTGCTCCGCGTCATGCAGCAAGAAATCGATGTGTGGCTTTCTCCGTGCCAACTGCAAATCGAAACCTTGGTGACGGAAAGGGAAGTAACAGGGTGTTCGCGCTACACCGAGGAGGAGGTCCATCACCCGCATGGCGCACGTTTTAAAATTGATTGTGAAAAGGTTTCCTAAGTCTTCCAGCGATTTTCAGAAAATTCAAAAAAAGGCCGGAAACTGTCATGCATTTTCATCCTTTTCCACAAAGCAGGAACACCCCCCCGAGTTGCAGCGGCAAAAACGCCCCCCCAAACACCGCTGATATTATTTTCCCACCCGTTGGAATTCCAGCCTGCATATTTGGGGGACCGACGTAAACAGAGAAACCCCTTTAACTTTTTTTTGATAAACGGGCGGAAGGGTACCCCCCTGTTAATTTTTGATGTCAGCCAGGGGCAGCTCATGCTGACACCTCCCTTTGTGAGGCCACGGGAGGCCACATTTTTGTCATCCCAGGACAGGGATGAATAACGTCATTTCCCCGCTTCATGTCCTGGAACAGATTTGAAAAATCGTCTGGGAGGGACTAACGTGGCGACACATTCCCCAGCCACATGAATCCGGTGGGGGCTGAACGGAGGGGGAGGACATTGGGAGCGAACTTGTCTGGTGAAATGAGTGGATTTTTTACCCAGGTACAGGGGAGGAGAGCAGGAAAAACCTGGAGGGGGGTAGATGGAGATGAGGAAGAAAGAGGCAGATGACCCGCAAGCACCGTGGCAAATACAAATGGAGTGGGGAGGAGTCCCCCTTTTAGTCCTTGTGCAATGGCCCGCAGCAGCGATTTTCCTGGCTAGTGAACCGAATAGCACCCCTCCGCAGAGGGATGACCTGGGGTCTCCACCCATTTTGGGCCCTCGCTACCGGGCCAAAATGGGGGCCCTTTTTCCATGCGCTAAGGGAGGACAAACGCAAAAACATAGGGGAAAACCTCCGTATCTGTTGGCCGCTCCAAGTCGGGTCATCCCCCCTCAAAGGGCTGACCGGGGGGCTCGTCACGCTCCACTACTACTGCCCGCGGCTGCTTGGGAAGGTTGGGGGGGGAGCAGTACCACTCCATCAGCACAACCTAATCGGGTTCACTGAAGCACTTCCTTCACCCGCCTATGAGGGGGGGCAATCCCCCAGCAGCACAGCAGGCCTGAACAGTCCCTGAACCAAACAGGTGTTGGGGTACTTGGACAGCATCGCCATCCCATTAAAGAATTTCCCCGGGCTACTGGGGACCAAACCGGGGGTGTGCCCAACTTGCCGAGTCTGCAGTGGAGAAACGCCTGCCGGCCATAGGTTGCATCAGAGCTGTGCTCAGTGTGGGAGGGGCCACGTCACCCAAAGGGGAACCCCTTTCCACGGAAATGTGGAACGACTGACCTTTGTCAAGTGAATCAGGGGTGGATCGCCAGGTTTCCACACACCAATGCCTTAGCGTCAGATTTCATCACCTGACCCTTTACCAAACTTTGAGAAACGATCAGCCACTATTCGAGTCCCCCCACCCGTCTATGCCACCATCGCTCCAGTTTTTTTCCATCCGCAACCACCATCTTTACCCGGGACTGGGATTGCCCCCACCTCCCCACTCTTTCCCTTTTGCCCCCTCTGACCTCATGCTGCTGCTGCTGTTGTTGCTGCTGCAGTCACCTCCATACCCTGTCATTGTGCCACTCTCTGACCTCATGCTGTTGCTCCTGCCAACACCTCCCCTCTCTGTCATTGTGCCACTCTGTGGCCTACTCCTGTTTTTGCCACCTCCAGAATGTAATTGTGCTACTCTCTGACCTCATGATGCTGCTGTGGCTGCTGCCGTGACCTACACACTGTGTCATTGTGCCACTCTGTGGCCTACTCCTGTTTTTGCCACCTCCAGAATGTCATTGTGCCACTCTCTGACCTCATGCTGCTGCTGTGGCTGCTGCCTTGACCTCCACACTCTGTCATTGTGGCATTATGTGGCCTACTCCTGTTGGTGCCACCTCCACACTGTCATTGTGCCACTCTCTGGCCTACTACTGTTTTTGCTACCTCCAGAATGTCATTGTGCCACTGTCTGACATCATGCTGCTGCTGTGGCTGCTGCCGTGACCTACACACTGCGTCATTATGCCACTCTGTGGCCTACTCCTGTTTGTGCTACCTTCAGAATGTAATTGTGCCACTCTCTGACCTCATGCTGCTGCTGTGGCTTCTGCCGTGCCCTCCACACTGTGTCATTGTGCCACTCTGTGGCCTACTCCTGTTTTTGCCACCTCCAGAATGTCATTGTGCCACTGTCTGACCTCATGCTGCTGCTGTTGCTCCTGCCGTGACCTCCACAGTGTGTCATTGTGCCACTCTGTTGCCTACTCCTGTTTTTGCCACCTCCAGAATGTCATTGTGCCACTGTCTGACCTCATGCAGATGCTGTCGCTGCTGCCGTGATCTACACACTCTGTCATTGTGCCACTCTCTGACCTCATGCTGCTGCTGTGGCTGGTGCCGTGACCTACACACTGTGTCATTGTGCCACTCTGTGGCCTACTCTTGTTGCCACCTGAGCCCTCAGCTTGTTTTTTTCCAGCTGGCGCTGCCATATCTTTATCAGGCTACATTCCAGCTTCAGTTTTTTGGTCTGTTTTGCCCTCTTAAGTGCCCAGGGAATTTTATAGTGAAGCAATTCTAAGAGCGGCGGCAGTCATATAGGTGTCATACTAAAACACAACATTGTATGAAGACCAAACCAAGCTCCCTCTGCATATTTAAGCATGGCACAACATTCTACAGCACCCTACAGGCGCTGTGCAGCCTGGAAATAGCTGTTTTTTAACGCAATTCGTCCCAAAGTAATTCGGACCGAAACAAATTTTATCGTAGAATTCGGCGAAGTCGGTGAATTGAATTTTTGAGAAATTCGCCCATCTCTAATTATAATAATCAACATGGAAGCTGCAGAGCACCAAATGCCACTGATGCAAGATGTGAACATTGGCTAATAAGTTGTACAAGTGTGGACCAACATGCTACTGTGGAGCAGCTTCCCACCAAATAGAATCAGGAGGCTATCTGACTGTGTAAACAATTTCTTCCTTGGGGCGGATCAGATCTTCCATCAAGACAATGCAAGATATCTTACAGCTAGAAATGTCCAACATTGGCTGAAGGAACATGAGCAAGAATTCTAAGTACTGGCTTGGCCTCCTAAATCCCCAGTCTTGAACCCAATTCATCATCTGTGGGAGCACCTGGATCATCATGTTCGCTCTATGAATGCTCCCACATGCGCCCCTTCCAGTAGCTGTGGGATGCAGTCAGCATGTCTCCAAATACTAGTGACCAGGGCCGGGACGATGGGTAAGCAGAGGTAGGCGATCGCCTAGGGCGTCTACCTCTGCCTGTCTCTAAGGGGCGCAGGCAGGGGCCCCAAACCTCGCCGGCTCCAGGCCGCTGCCGTGGGCCTGAAGCGCCGATGGTCTCTGTATATCTATATTTATTTATACCTATATAGCTTCCTATCTGAGGGGACATATATACCTGTCTAACTGATGGGACTTATATACCTATAAGTAAGGAGTTGCTGGAAACGTGAGGATTCTAAGATATTTGTGTCCAAATCCTCAGCCACGAGTATTGGCCGGGAGAACTCAGCATGAAGGTGTGAACCAGATGGAGAAGAAAAGGGAAAGTGAACAACGCTGATCAGAAAAGAAGTCTCCTGTAAGTCACTAAATGTAACTGGTAATCACTTATATTTCTGCTGAGCGTCTACATACAACTAGTATCTATCACTCTATGGTCCCTGTATGTGGGTGGTATATGTAATCAGAGCCAGTGTACAGCTGATAGTCACATGTGAGGGTCACGTTTGGTCAGGGTCTGGCAGGATTATTTGATCCTTAAGTAGTAATAGTTTTGGGTCTTGGTTTTGTAGGAGTGTTTTTTAGTAACAATCATTTGTCCGGTAGATTTGCTCCATGTATAGGTGTATTATTTGGTGATTGTTATTTATAAGGTATTACACTGTCATATGTAGGTAAGCACTTTTGAAAAAGTAGATTTGTCAGGGCTGATTTTCATTGTACAGCGACTGCTGAGGTGATGGAAAGGATCTATGTGGAATGTGCAGAAAATTAGTGAAAGGAACAGAAGTTTTTTCTATGTAACAATACATCCGCAGTTCAAAAATTCCGTTAGGATACTAGCAACGCCCCTGGGCGCAGGTATGACTGGTAAGAAGTTACTAAGTGGGATAGAGTAACTGGTGCAGGGGGGAGAGTGGTGCAGGGGAGAGAGGAATTAGGGGGGGAGGTGCAATTTTTTTGGGAGCGAGGGGGTGGGCGCCATTGGCTGTACTTGCCTAGGGCACCAAAATGCCTTGTCCCGGCCCTGCTAGTGACAATCTACCAGGACCTTATTAAGACACTCCCAGCTGTCCAGTTACCCTAGATATCAATTGTTGGTCATAATAATGTGATGACTGTATAAGTCTAATGTACAAAAATATAAAGACCCGCTTTGACAAATTAAATCATACAACCTGTACTTTATCATAGTGAAGAACATGTAAGTGGTGGATATGATTGTTTGGCCCTATTACCTTTATCGTTATTAGCTTAAATCTATGATTAATCAGATATTCTAACATGTAACACCCTCTCTGTTCTCATAGCCATCGCTAATGTGCCATCTTCTAGCCAGTAATGCTGATATGTAAATATTCTATTTAATATACTTCACATGTAATCACAATGAACCTGTCCTTCTAGCTATATTTATTCCTTACTGTGTGAAGGGCTTTTGAGGTCACCTTAAAGGAGATTTGCCCCAAGTGATCAGGGATAAAAGGCAGGGTTCCCAACCCACTCAAAGGACACCAATATCATTTTTCTGGCTTTCCTTAGCATTTCAAGGTGAAGTCATTATTTCGTGCTTTCACAGTTATTCTTATTTTCAGTGGGTTCTGTGAGATCCTGATAATGACCTGTTGGGTGCTTGTGAGGACTGGAGTTGGGGAACACTGGTATAAGGAATAAGTCTGATGTCTATAAATTGCAGAGGCTGAGGCTTGGGTCGGGATACCAAGTTATTACCTGAAATTTGCCGGCAGGTAGAACAGATCACTAAAGCAGCTAGAAGCAGGAGAGTTAAAGTACAGGAGCGAGATCTTGTAGGAAAAAATTTCTGCATTCACCCAGCTTGTGTTTGCATATCAGTCTCACACTGCCAGCGGAAGATGCATTAAAATGAGATCATTCATCCAAATCTTAATTCATCCAGTTTCTAGTGTTGTTTAATTATTTAAGATGTTTAAAATAGTTTCTCCAGTGTCCACTGCAACCGTCTCTGTGCAAAGGATCATGGTAAATGGAAAACTGAAATTGTTTTCATCTTCTTCAATCACAATCTTAACGGCAGTGACAAGTTTTTATAATGGGTATATATAGAACACTGGTAGATCTAACATTCTTAAACAGTATAGGCCACCTGTATATATGCAGAATCCTCGTTAAATGACTACTGCCCTTGTCTATGGAAAAGTAAAATGGGAATAGTATGCTTAACAATTTATTCAGTAAAGTACAGGAGATTTATTCGAAAGAGGCCCCGAATAGTCTGTTGTAAATACCACTAGTATGAAGTAACCTGAACCCAAAAATACGCTATATATCTTGACTTATGTGTCATCTGTTGCACTACGTGTGATGCAGGGAATGATCTGATACATATATATATATATATATATATATATATATATATATATATATATATATATATATATATGGAGGTTTGCTCTCACAAATGACAAATGCCTGGAAAAAATGATATTATCTGATATTATCTGACTCTTTTCTCCATATCACTCGCTTTGAGCTCCTAAATGATGATGACACGAAATGCGGCAATGTTACTCTTTTACAACTCTTTGACCTGTTGAATAAGATCTCCCAGTCTCCTATGCTCAGCGTCTCAGAGGTTTCAAAGATGACTGCCCAGATGATGTTGCACATCATGAATTGTGTCCCACAATATTTTCAGGCATTCTTCACCATAACAATGGGTCAATGATCCCCTTGTTTCCGGCTGCCCTGCCATCTTCTGAATAACACACTCTGAGGTCACAAGCACCATAATTCATACATCACTTAAGCGAACTAGAGACCCAATTGGTTCACACCATGAAGACTTCAAGGAAAAGATTGAAGAGCATTGGAGTATGTAACCAGACGTCACAAACGGAGGTTGAACTTGGAGATGACTGTCTAGCACCTACTCTGACGTGGGGCCATTCTGGCTTGTTTGAAGCCACATATACTAAAGAGCACATTGCCCGTCATTTCATTCAGATTGCTTTTTCCAAATAAGAGTTTTAAGAGAATATCTGGGGCCTCTTTCCACTGATAATCACAAGTAGAATGTAGCCAGCCTCCTCCCAGCAACCAGGCCAAACTCGAATAAACTTCCATTCTTTATTTCAAACTTATGTAAAAAAATACACGGAGGATAATGCCATGTTCAACGCATGAATAGCACTAATAGATATGACATGGGCCACTTAAGACAGACGCGTTTCGGAAACGTATCCTCTTTCGAATCTTACTGTATATGCAAAATAATTTGACAGGGAGCTGCTCCATTACTATATTTGAAAAGTGTAAGGCTTAATGATAGTATAATAAAACAATGCATGCAATCTTGCTGGTATTAGCAGCACATTTTAAATGTTTTTAAAGGAGCACTTCTAGGAAATGTTCCTAATGGTGTTTTTATGGAAAATTGCATCACAGTCCAAAAGTCCTAGGACTCCTTCACGCACAATTTCTTGTGGCATTTGGCTTCATGGCTCGTAAAAAGAAGAGTTGTTTAGGTATCTTTTTTTCATACAGACAATTTTTACATGACTTTTTCATAACTTTTTTCCTATAGAGAAACTTTGAAAGACCTGGAACCTTGAAGAAACCTTGCTATCTAAGACATGTTGCATATAATAAAAATGCAATGGACCAAAAAACGCCACATACATAATAAAAAAGCCATTTTGCAAATCTGTAACCATGTCTTTTTGTCAAAGAAAACACAGCAAATATGGCAGGAAAAAAGATGAAAGAAATGCTATGTTTTTCCTAAATACAATATGTGTTATAACACCTTAAAGAGAACCTGTCACATAGTTTTTGCCCCCCTTGCTGAGGGCAGAACAAGCTAGTGTCAGACATGCTGTTTCCAGTGCTGTGTCCCGTATTCTGTAAGATGCTGTAGTTTTCGTGTATTTAATACTCAAATCTGCAGTTTTCAGCCAGAAGAGTCATTCGAAGAGTCCTTCAAAGTGTCAGTTTTTGTCCAACCCGGCCAATCGGACGTTTGCCCCGCCCAGCTGAACTCACTATCCTTTTTCTTTTATTAGGTTGAAACATGTGAATAACTGTCAGTGGGCGGAGCTAGCCTTTGGTGGTTGGATCTAACACCAGCTCAAGAAAGAGATTTAAAGGGACCCAGGCACAAACGTTAAGCCACACGTGCTGAGGACAGCATAAGCTAGTGTCAGACCTCCTGTTACCAGCGCTGTGTCCCTTATTCTGTAAGATGCTGGAGTTTTAGAGAATTTACGCCTCAAATCTTATTCATGAGCAGTTGTTAGCTCCACCCACCAAAGACTTGCTCCGCCCACTGACAGTTATTCACATGTTTCTACCTATTCAAAGTAATAGATCTGTCAGTTGAGGTGGGTGGGGCTAGCCTCAGGTGGGCGGAGTTTGAAAAAAACTGACACTCTGAAGGACTCTTCAAATGACTCTTCTGACTGAAAACTGCATTAAATACACAAAAACTACAGCATCTTACAGAATAAGGGACTCAGCACTGGAAACAGCATGCCTGACACTAGCTTGTTCTGTCCTCAGCCAGGGGGGCAAAAACTATGTGACAGGTTCTTTTTAAGGCCATGCTCACACGGCTTAAAATGGGCCGTATTTCGGTCCGTAATTACTCGCCGAAGTGCGCAAATTACGGGCTGAAAACGGCCCATTCATTACGGTAATCAACAGTTCTCATAGAGAACTATGGATTACGTCTCCTCGGGGAGATAATTGACATGTGAATTACCAGCGGCGTACACGCGCCGCTGGCAATTCAAGTCTATGGGCCGGCGACGTGCCGGCCCCCCGCTCCCGCCCCCGGCCACACGGCGTAATTGCAGGGCGTAATTACGCCCTGCAAATACACCGTGTGAACCTAGCCTAAGGGGTAAATGCTCTAAAACTGCTGCATCTTACAGAATAAGGGGCACAGTGCTGGGAACAGCATATCTGTCACTAGCTTGTGCTGCCTTCAGCAAGGGGGGCACAACCTATGTGACAGGTTCCCTTTAAGGTCCCTTCATACTTATATTTGACATTGTGTTTTCTTAGGGAAAAAAACAAAAGCTTCAAAAAGTGCATACTTCTTTTTAGACTTCATGCATTTTTAATGCAGATTTTGTACCATTTATCACAAAAAAAAGTTTGTTTAGGTATATGCATTTTTTATGCATTTTTTCTGGTGCATTTTTCCTATGCAAATCATTTAGTCTATCAAAAAACTCAATACATATGCAACGATACACACTAAATAAAAGCATAAAGCGTTAAAAAAGCATTTTGGGGGCTTTTTTGCCAAAAAACAGGTGAAACATAAAACTGTGAAGGAAGCCTAGTAATGTTTTTCTGCCACTGATTAGTAAATAATGCCACAATACAAAAATAGAAAAAAAATTAAACTTGAAGTTTGCAGCCACTTCCCCATGTTCATTGGAAGGATACAGTGCTTAACTAGGGCTTTGTTCACACATTTCTTTTTTTTTTTTTTTTATTAAGTACATGAGAGGATCTCTTAACTTTGGAATGCACATGTCCAATTGTACAGTATGACAGGTGAGAGTCAACCAAGTGTTACGTCAGATCATTCATAACCGTTTACAGCAGTAGGGTTTGCCTGCTAGGGTATCTGATTTCACTGTTAGGCCTCGTTTACAAGGCTGATTTAGGGACAGATTTCAGCCGTATTGCGTGCCGTATTGCGCTCCAATATGGCTGAAATCTGTCCCAGGCAATACGGTAATCCACAGTTCTCATAGAGAACTATGGATTCCGTCTCCCCTCTGCGCTCGGCGAATTCGCCGAGCGGGGAGAAAGTGACATGCACATTATCCCGGCCCCCCTGTCCCACCCATGCTACACGGCAGCCGGCGTAATTGCGGGCGAAATCCATCCCCGCAATTATAGCCGGCAATCAGCCGTTTGAACATAGCCTTATATAGCATTCCCCTTGACGTATCCAGCACCATTGGCGGACATCATTTCTGCTCAGAGTGAATCAACTTTCATAACTAAACAGCAATGAGGACCACTGTTTTTTTGTCCAGCGTAGATGACCTATGCGAGTTCATGATGCTTGTGCCTGGTGGTATGGTTAGGTTGTCTAGCACGCAGACATGCTGATGTAAATGGTTATGAATAGTCTAATGTGACACTTAGTTGCCACTCTCCTCCCTGTAAATCTCAATTAAAATTGATCTCCTAAATTTATTGGGCGATTCAGGGATCAAACATCGGTTGTGAATTTTTCCATTAAGCTCCTTGTTAGGCCCCGTTCACACGGCTTATTCACGGCGGATTTGTGCGCCGTATTGAGCGCACAAATCCGCCGTGAATAGGGCGGGCGGGGGCGGGCCGGAGCCGGGGGGCCGTCCCGCCATAGACAATGCGGCCGTAAATAAGTGCATGTCACTTTTCCCGCGGCGGATTTGCCGAGCGGGGAGGACGACGGATTCCACTGTTTCTAAGAGCGGATTCGTAATGCCGACGGATGGCGCCGTATTGAAGCCAAATCGGCGCGAATACGGCGCCAATCCTGGCAAATAAGCGTTGAACGGGGCCTAAGAGATCAGCAAGTTGTGCAAAAAGTACTGAAACATTGAGCAGTTTGACATGTGCATTCTAAAGTTAAGAGATATAGAGGAGTGTAGAATGCAACATTATGTATCAACCTGTCATATGTGGGTTCATAAATCTGAAGTGTGGTAAGCCTTAGATAGCATAACATCTTTGGTGCATATCTTTGGCGCATATCTTTTTCGCATAGCATGACATATCTTTGGTGCATTAAGAAGTGCCGTGTCTGTGGCAACTTTTGTGCGTATGACAGTTCATGCCTCTATAGAACAGGGATAAAACAGGTTTTTCGCACAGTATATGCCAAAAAAATAACGCAATCCCGTTCATACATGTCACCCTTTATGTTCATCCTGAAATTTCAACCAAAATCCAAATATCCCGAACTGTTTGTGAGTAGTGTATATTCAAGCTGGGTTCACACAGTGCAGCTGCCACTTGTGGACATATGTACACATGTGGTGTCAATAAATTCAAGATTTAACCAGGAAAGCTCTGGTGTTAGGGTGCTTTCACACAGCTCAGTTTTGGTGCAGTTTTAACTGCGCACCAATTAAGCTGCCTTTATTACCAGCAAGCTTCTTTCAGTTGTCTAGATTGTTCAGAAATGTGTTTCAAGTAAGTAATCAAATGCTGTGTTTGAAGTCTTGTGGATTACAAACACACTAATTGATCCATCACTTTCCAAACAGTTTAGATAAATGAAAGAAGCTTGCTGGTAATACAGGCAGTTTAATGGGAGCGCAGTTAAAACTGTACTGTGTGAGAGCACCCTTACCAGCAATATTATGTAGTTATTGACCACTACATGTGGGAACGGTTTTATCCAATGTGTATCCCAGAATATTAATACTGTTGTGTTAATAATTATTGATTATGTGCCATTATGCTGATAAGTGGCGCATCCTACAGCTATCTGCATACCTACCCTAGATAAAGAGGTTAACAAGAGATTGCACAACTTCCCTGTAGACCATGTTATATGGTACATTGCATCAAACAGGAAGAAATTGCATTTTTGATCCCATTTTCTTTGCTGTTTGTGGCAGAATAAACAGTGAGTGGTTTTAATACTCTCAGTGGATTCTTAGAACTGCTGGGCTTAATGTTTTCAGACTTAATTAACTCCTTTACTACTGAAGGAATAGGAGCATTGCTGGGAATTTTCACATGCTACAATGAATCCTGAAAAGAGCCCCTTTAGCAGATTTTGTCTTGGGAAGCTATTTGTTTGGAATAGGTCTGGAATTTATGATGAGATGCTTAGAAAATTTGGAAATCATTTGTTTTTCTATGAAGTGTACAACAGTATGAACTCAAAAAAATTAACTCAAAAATGTTTCTCACCTGAGTATGGAAAATTGACTAAAAAGACTTGAAGACATGGGTATAACAACGTTTTCTTTTGGTAACTGATCAGAGATAAATGGCAGAAGTCACAAATATGATGCATATATAAAACTAAAAACAATTAGAAAAATGTTGAAAGTAATAATAACAAATGAATGAGTATTGTTATGAAGTTATTTGAGAATACTGGAAACAGCACAGTTGGATGAATTACTACTATTACTAATTATTAATGCAAAATTAATTATTAATGCAAAAATGCAAAAATTTCAGACTCTGCAAAATGGGCTAAATATTCATGCCAGCTTTATGTCGAACTATGTGTGAACAGTGATGGTCACAAATCACGGCCTGATGGCTGCTAGATAAGACGCAGGAATACTGACCCCCTCTGTCACGCCTCACAAGGTTCCAGATAGTTGACTGCTTGACCTGCTGTAAATGACTTTCTGCTAATATTACATTTTGTTATTGTTAAGAATTCTAAGATTCTTTGAAGGTCCATGTCTTTTGTGTATAAAAAGTCTGTGAATTTTCAATTTCTTGTATAACATCATGTCTGAAGAAGGGAGCTAGTACTCTCGAAAGCTCACCATCAAATATACTCAGTTAGCCTCTAAAAGGTATCGCCTGATTTCTTCACTCTTCTACTACTTTCTATGGCTAACACGGTACAACATCATACTACTACTATGACTAAGGCCTTGTCCCCATGGCACCGGTTTGCGGTTTTGCAAACCATCTGAAAAACCGGCCGCAAACTTTTACATGGGGCTCTATGGAAAACCCGTGCAGCAGTTCCCACTGAACGGGTTTTCCGCCCGGTGGTTTTTCCAACCGCCGGCCGCCCGAAAAGCATTCTACTTGTTCATTCTTCCGTCCAGTTTTCGGAGGACATATGAACAAATGAATGTGAAGGTAAAGGGCTTTTCTCCGCTAATCGCGGAGAAAAGCCGTCCTCCCGTGGCCGTGTGCACGGCACACAAACCGAACAAATACTGGTCGGATAAACCCTAATACAACTTTCCCTAGTACACAAGACTAAAAAAATCATTTTTTAGAAAGGCCCACAACAACATAAATGGATACAGTTGAAAAAACTATAAACACACCATGTTATCTATCACATAACCAAATAACCTTGATCAAATTTTAAGACATTGTAGTAATAATTTACAATTAAGACAAACCAAAGGCAAGGGATTTTAAGAAGGGGAGCAATGAGTAGGTAATAATGGCTATATGGAATGACTGGTTCTCTCGCAGGAGTAACATTTTACTCCTGTAGTAAACATATAGGACCACATTTATTAAAACTCTCCAGGCATACGACAGTGTCCCAGACAAACCAGATGTCGAATCTAGCATGGGTACATATGAAAATGGCATACAGTGGTTAATAAATTTGGAGCATCATTAGACAAACTGATATACGGCAAAAAAGTGTGTCGTATGGCGGGACACTGTCAAGCTGAGAGTCACTTCATAGAACAGAGTAACGGCAGATAGCAGTGAAGCTCCATTTGTGCACATGAACGTACCGAGTAATTTACTGCCAGTTAGAACTCAACTTTTAAATTTAAGGGGAACCTGTCACATAGGTTATGCTCCTCTTGCTGAGGGCAGCACAAGCGAGTGACAGACATGCTGTTTCCAGCGCTGTGTCCATTATTCTGTAAGGTGCAGGATTTTAGGAGCATTAAATGCTCAAATCTTAATCATGAGCAGGTGTTAGCCCCGCCCACCAAAGGATAGCCCTGCCCACTTGGCAGTTATTCACATGTTTCTACATATTCAAAGTAACAGGTTAATCAGTTATGAGGTGGCGGGGCTAGCATGAGGTGGGCAGAGTATGAAAAAAATGACTTTTAATTTTTCTTTTCTGACTAAAAACTGCAGATCTGAGCATTAAATACTCTAAAACTACAGCATCTTACAGAATAAGGGACACAGCACTGGAAACAGCATGTCTGTCACTAGCTTGTGCTGTCCTCAGCAAGGGGGGCATAATCTGTGTGACAGGTCCTCTTTAAACCAGCAGCTGCAATAGGATAAATGATGCTACAGGAGAATATTTCTGTCATGGATGAAGAATTATCGACAGACAGTCCCCCGAAAATTTTTTAGTTTATAGTCACCTTCCCCTTTTACCATTATATATATGTTCACACCCCTGAGGAAGCATATTGTGAAACGAGTGTTGGGGTGTCAGGTGTGTGTCTTAGTGGAGCCATTCATTATGGGTAAGATAGTGTTTTTTACTAATCTAATGCATGTTTCATCCTGCCAGTTTTAAATAATCATTAATTACATTACTTTATATCACAACAATTCTCTTACATTAAAAATGGCTTTGGAGCCCATGTTTTGCTACCGCTCCACTATTATGTTGCCTGTATCTTGCTCTTACTGTCCATTTATTGTTATGTGGCTCTGTTATTATTTTTTAAATTTCTAATAAAGATTTGTTGATTTTTTGCTTTGTATTATCCAGTCTTCTTTGTTTTTCTTTTTTTGGGCCTTTATATATCATCTTTTTAAGTGGAGGAACTTGCACAATTGGTGTCTGACTAAAAAAAAATTTTCCAGGGTGAGTACACTGGATTTGTTTTCTCATTTTGTCTCTCAAAATTAGGTTCCCTATAATGTAAATTACGGCCTCATTTTTTTTATTATTTTTGGTTTTGTGTTGTTTTTTGGTTTGTGTGTGTGAAATTACAGTGGGGAAAAAAATTTCACCCCAAAACTGTGCAAGTTCCCCCACTTAAAAAGTAGAGAAACTGTAATTGCCCCATATGTCGACCTTAACCATGAAAAAAAATGAAACAAACCCAAAAAATCAATTTCTGATTGAAAAAATTTTTTTGCAAATTAGGGTGGAAAATAATATTTGACACTACAAACCGCAAGTTTTCGGCGTAACTTCTTCTTTAAGAGGTCCCTGTTCTCCATCATTATCTGTAAAAAACCCCCTGTTTGAACTTATCAGTATAAGAGACACTGCCCCAAACCTAAAAAACAGCCAACTCAAACTCCACTATGGTGAAGCCCAAAAGAGCTTCAAAGGGACCCCAGAAAAAAAATTGTAGCCTGCACCAGACCGGGAAGACTGTCTAAATAGGAAAGCATCTTGGTGCAAAGAAATCAATGTGGGAGAAAAATTTAAAAAGGAAAGATATACAAGCCATCCAATTTCCCTCGTCAGTTCCCAAGATCTCACCCGGGCAAAATTTGACCCAAGAACAGTGAGCAAAATCCAGAACAAAGGGGGGAGCTGTGAAAATGCAGAGGCTAAACCCAAGTAAAAAAGGGCTACCTAGAACACACTCCCCCCGGGGACTTGACCCTGCATGCCAACGTGTCCCCCGCTTAAGCCTACATTCTGGGCCCCATCAAAGTTTGTAGAGAGTTTTTGGATGACCCAAAGATATTGGGGAATGTCATTGGCGATAAAACCCAAAAGTAGAACGTTTTGGAAACAATTTGTCATTTTTGGGGGTGGCAACATCATGTTTGGGGCTGTTTCTTGCAAAGGGACCGGGGATGCTGATGCATGACATGAAAGAATGAAGGGGGCCATGTACATAGATTTTGAGTGAAACCCCTTTTTCTCAGCAAGGCATTGAAATGAACGTGGGGGGTCTTTCAGTGTAATGACCCAACACACCGCCAGGGCAATAAAGGAGTGCTTCGTAAAAACATTTAAAGTCGGGAGGGCCTAGGCAGTCTAAGATCTCAACCCCAGGGAAAACCTTTGGAGTGATTGAAAGTCGTGTTCCCCAGCGACAGCCCCAAAGCATCACTGCCTAGAGCAGTCTGCAGGAGGAATGGGCCAAAATTACCACAACAGTGTTCCACCTTGTAAACTTACAGAAAACGTTTAACCTTGTATTCCCCAAAAAATATATAAAACAAATATTGGATTAACTTTTGTTATTAAACAAAAATTTTTTTTCCCCCCATCATTTGCAAAATTCCTTTCAAATGGACAAATGTGATTTGGGGATTTGTTCCTGATGTGTTTTTCATAGTTGAATCTACCTATGTGTCAATTAAGGCCTTTTTATTTTTTAAGGGGAGAAACTTGAAATTTGGTGTCTGACGAAATTTTTTCAAAAATTATATATATTTTATTTATATATATATATAAAATATATATATTATTATATTTAGTAAAACAAAAGGGG
Source organism: Phyllomedusa bahiana (assembly GCA_025379985.1). Taxonomy (NCBI): domain Eukaryota; kingdom Metazoa; phylum Chordata; class Amphibia; order Anura; family Hylidae; genus Phyllomedusa; species Phyllomedusa bahiana. The sequence goes on along the minus strand of JAODAL010049714.1, from coordinate 7,308 downwards.
GCCGTGTTGATGCCGATATGCCACCAATCGGTCTCGGTGGGGTAAAAACCCAAATTATACTGGTGTCAGCGGCATTTTTTCCCCGTTTAGTAAACTGCTATGCATTTTTTGGGTAGGTTTTTAGGGAGAGCCAAAGAGGGGGGGGGTTGGCAAAAAAAAACACCATTATAAAGGGAAGTCGCGAGGGTGTTTCCCCCTGTATAACTTTGGGTTTCCCACAAGGGGTGGGGGTTTAAAAAAGGGCATAAACCTTGCCCTGGGTTAGGCTGCACACAGACCCAAAGCTACAGCTCTCTATGGGGGAGCATAAAGCCCCTGGTGAGGCAAATCTGCAGCAGCAACGGGCCACAGTCAGAAAACAGCCATATGGAAGCCCTGAAGGCCCGCAACGGGGCCCCCGAGCCAGAAAGCGCGCCGGGAAAAGCCATGCGGGCCCAGCAACAGGCCCAGCGCGCACAGAGGATCCATAGTGAACCCATGCAGGCTCAGCAGCGCCGAATCAGTACAAATGGCAGAGGGCTTTTTGAAGGGCCGTTCGGCACGGGAAACCCACCCGCAACCCGGGATGGCGGCCACGGGGCCAGGGGGGCCCGTACGGGGGGCCCCCCAGAAGATGACTTGGGAGGGACGATTGAGGCTTTTCTCAGTTTGAACCGTCCAAACCGGGAAAGAGTACCCCCCGGAGCATTTGGGCTGAGGTTTTCGGGCCCCCCCTATTTAATGGGGACCCCCAAAGGCATATTTTGCCCTTCCCTTGCGGTGCAAAGAAACCCCCAAAATTTTAAAAGTGAATCCTGGCTCGCCTTGGCGTTAGTTACGGGGGGGCCCCCAGAGGGTACATCACGGGCGACATGTGGGGAAACCTCCGAATCTCGCTGTTTGACCTATTACTCTGGTCCAAAAAGGGTTGAGCCGGGGTATCTCCCGCCAAATGGTGGGGGGGTGGTCAGGGACCGTTTCATGCACTCCCCCACCCCTTACAGTGGGGGTGGGAGGGAGACCCCAACAGCAATGCCCCGGGGGGACGGGGGAAAGTTTTCCACGCTGGGGAAAAAATTTTGGGGGGGGCTGGGGCCTAAAATCCCCAAACGGGGAGGCCCGGAGTGGGGGACCCAAAACCCTCAAGGGGGGGCCAAGCTCGGGAAGCCCACCCACGCGAGAAGGGTACCCGGGGATACATTTTGTTGGCGATGTCGGGCCCAGGTATTGGGGGCCCCGGTCCCCTCCCCACCGACCCCAGGGATGCTTGAGCGCCGCCCTTCCCTATTTGCGCAACCATTTGCAGGCGTACCCAAAAAGGGGGGGACCCCCGATGGACCGACTTTGGGGGGGACCCTGGTTTCGGATCTTGGACTCGGGGAGCTAGCCCCTCATTGCAGCCACTGCCACATGAACTGGCCCCCAGGGAAAACCCTAGGGGTTACATTTTTTTAAGGGGGACCCCAAAAGGTGTACCAGTGGCCAAGGTTAATCTGGAAAGGAATGGGGTACACTGTCTCAAAGTTTGGGGGTGGGGGAAAATTTTGATGATGAGGTTTTGGGGTTTTTCCTTGTTCGGGATTTGGGGGGAAAAACCGGGATTGCCAGTCATCCAGGGGACAAGGTACCCCGAGTTTCCGCTATCCTCATGGGAGGGGGCAGTGGGGGGGGGGTCTCATTGGAGGAAAATGTCCCCGAGTTAATGGTTAGAGGCAAATTTTTGGGACATTTCACTCCAGGATCTACCTTAGGGGGCCTGGGGGGGTGAAGGCCTCAATGGGGTACCCCGGAACCGGGGGGCCCAAAAAACCGGGTTTCCCCCCTTTCCCCCTTAAAACAAGATTACTGACCGGGGGCCAAAATAAGGGGTGGGGGATGGAACAATTTTATCCCGGGGGGCCTATAGGCGGTTTGCAGGACTTGGGCCCCTCCCATTTTAGGTGGTCACCCGGGGGTTGCCAAGGGCCTTTTAGAGACCTGCAACGTTTTTTGGGCCTGGAGTACCCGAGATCAGGGGCTTCTGCCAATCCCGTCCTGTTGTCAGGTGGTTCCCCCTAGCCCACTCCGTAGTCCCCTTGCCCCTGCCAATTATTGGGGCCCCCTTTTACATGATAGCAATGGATTGGGGGGGCATTTTAAATCATAGGGGGCCCAAAAACTCCGGCCCGTGGATTAGCCACTCGTACTGGGAAAACCCCCCTAGAAAACCCCCAAGTGAAGCAAGGGAGCTGTTTTATGTTTCTCCAGAACGGGATTCCCGAAGATCCCAACCCAAAGGAACCCCGTTATGTCCAAAGTGAGACAGAATGTGCACGGTGTAAAAGCCCCAGTTGCGCACATCGCTCTACCCCCTCGGCGGGGGGCCGGGGAAAATTTAAAGAGACCTTGAAAGCCATGCAAAAAAAAAAGGGGGGGAGGGATGGAGGGATTTGGGCGCTCTTACCTTGCTTTTTATTTTCTTGGGAGTTTCCCCCAAACCTCCACAGGGGGTTTTCACCGTTTAAAAAATTTGTATGGCCCGGGACCCTAGGGGATGTTGGACGGGCGAAGGAAACCTGGGAGATGAGGGACTCCTCATAAAAGTGTGGGAAATGTAGCCCAATGCAGGAGAGAAGGCCCCGGGACTACTAGTAAAAAAGCACCTTCTGAGGCCCAAGATGCCCTTCCCGGGTATTAATAGTTGCCCAGCCAAAACAGTTCAATCCCGGGAGACCGCGGTTTTGTTTAAACCCCACCTTGAAAAGTAAGTTTTTTTTGGGAAGTGCGGGGCCCTAGAAAAACGTTTAAAAGCTGGGAGAGGTTGGTTGGGTCATCAGCCGGGGGGGAAATCCTTTTAGGTGTACCATGTCAACCTGAAAACAATGGAAAAAGGGAAAACCCCTGAGTTCCTTGCCTTACAGGGCAACCCATGTCCCAAATGGAGGCAGTGAGGGTTGCGGACCCTGTCCCCTCCCAGAACAAGAATGCAAGGGGTTTTCCCCAAAAAACAAAGATCTGTTCACAGAACCCGGGCCTTTCTAATGTATAAACCATGAGATCCTCCAGACCCCAGGTCCGGTGAAACCTAAGGGCCCAAAAGGATTCCAAGCCCCTAGGGGGTTGTTGCGGGGGTTTAAAGGATGCTAGAACTTGGAGTAATTGGAGATCCCAAAATGATGGCAAGCCCCATTGTACAGTGCCAAAGCCCAAAGGTGAGTGGAGATTCTGCAATGACTTTTCTCGTTAAATGAGTGTCGGGTGGTGCCTCCCCATGCCCCCGGGTGGAGAGTTGATTGAGCGGGTTGGGGCCCCTAGATATATCACCACCTTAGACCTCACGAAAGGGTAGGCAGATCCCCCTTGGGAAAGAGGGAAGGGAGAAGACGCCCTTTTCCACACCCGGCGTGTCTTTCAATATGTCCCCTGCCCTTTGGGTTTTCAGGGGGGCCCCGGGCACTTTTAGAGGGCTAGGGCCAAGTTCTACATCCCATGGAAATAGCCGCTGCCCCCTTGGATGAATGTCATTTTTAGTCATACTGGGGGGAGTCATTAAGGAAAGTCCCGGCTGTTCTTGGTCCCGAAAGGCTGGGTTTAAAATGACCCAATAAATTTGCCCTGGGAATTGGGGGAGAGAGATACTTGGGCTACATTGTCGGAAGGGGGGAAAATTAAAACTCAAGGAAAAGGTTGAGGCTATCCCCGAATGCCCCGCGCCCTCACCAAAAACATCAGGGCATTTCTTGGCATAGTGGCATTATAGGTGGTTTACCCCCAGGTTCGCCCAGATAGCCGTCCCTTTGACAGACTTTACAAAGGGAAAACATTTTTCCCATGATTAGTGGGGCTCCCGAAGCAAAGGGGGCTTTTTAGGAGCTTAAAAAACAGGCCCTTTTTGCCGGGGAAAACCCCTTGTTAGTAGCCCCCCCACTTCTCCCCGGGAAAAATTTTTTTATCCAGACGGGTGGGCGGATTGGGGGTGGGTGCGTTTTGTCCCCGGTTATAAATTAAAAAGCACCCCCGGTATGTACCCCAGAAAGGGAAAACCCCCCGCAGAAAAAATTATGCCTTGTGGAAAAAGAGGGTTTTGGCATAAAGGGGCATTAGACTCCCTTCGGTACTACCTGCTAGGTAGGAAATTAAGCTTTTGTCCAACCATGCCCACTAAAAAGGGTTTGCGGGAGAAAAAAAAAAGGAAAAAATTCGGGGTCACCTCTGGTTTTGGCATTCAAATTTTTTGTTTTTTGTAAGCATAGGCCAGGCAAAATTTTAGGGAAAGGGGATGCCTTATAAGGGCATAGTTTGGGTGGGCCCGAAGTTGCCCCAAAACCCCGGGGTTTTTGGGAGAAGGGGGGGGGGGATGAGTAAAACCCCAAGGGGCCGGGGGGGATGGCCGATATGTTCACCGAGATCCGGTCTCGGTGGGGGAACAAGCCATATGTATGGTGTCACGGGTTAGGCCATGACACCGTTTTTTTATACGTTTTTTGTATAATGCTAGCAGTTTTAAATTGGGTAGGCTTTTTACTGGGGTAGCCAAAAAGCGGGGGTGGGTTGGTACTCCCATGTCCAGGGCCCGGGTTGGGTTTTTTTTTCAGACCTATGTAAGCCTGGCAAGTCAGGTGAGCAGGGGGGTGACGTCGAAGGGTTCTTACAGTGGAGAGTCGGCAGAGTGTCTACAGAGGCTTCGGGGAATACCCCTTAGATGGGTCCCGCTAAAGGAAAAAGAAAAACCCGAGACTTGAGTTTACACACGGACAGTGTACTGTTTTTGTTTTGCGCTGAAGGCACTCGTTTGTTTTTCCTTTTTTTGTATCCCTTTTTGGAATAAAACGCCATTATAAAGGAAGTCGAGACGTGTTCCCCCCGTACTACCCTTTTGGGCTGATTCCCTACAATATATATATATATATATATATATATATATATATATATATATATATATATATATATCTATATTGTCGGGATTAGGTAGTGGGGTGGTCGTCTCCTGGGTAGACAGGCACAGCTCAGCAGGCACAGAAGTCCAAACGACAAGAGACGTTGGTTTTTAAAACTGACCGCCAGCCAGTTTTATTGTCAGGTTGTGGTACATGAAAAAACAAAGCAAACAAAATAAATCCTATGCCTGTCCGGCTCTAGCTAAACATCTGGTATTTCTCTCTAACACAGTGCTGGCCTAATACCAGTCACCAAACATAACCATATCACTGTACCACCAGAAAGTGCTCCCACAGGCTTTTGGCAACCTGTTCCCAGGCTGAGAGAGAGTGTGTGTCTGCAGCTCTGGCCTTATGTGACTTAATCAGGCAGCCCAAGACCCGGACTGCCCAGGTGGAGTGGGGCCCACCCTTGCTATCCCCACTCCAGCAAACCAGCCCTTGCTAAATGGGTTTTACTAAACCCTGTACATAGAGATCTTTTAGATCTCTGACACTTCACTATCTGGTTGCTCTTTACCTGGACAAAAGGAATCTTGGGCATATATACCTTCCCTCTAGGACCAGTCCAGACACTCTGTCACAATATGTATATATATATATATATATATATATATATATCTATATATAGATATATATATATAATATATATATATATAACTCCCAAAAAATATTGCAGCACTCATGAGGTTGGTTTGACCCAAACAGGTGTTTATTCCCACATGCTCACAGATGACGTTTCGGCTCCCTCACAGAGGGAGGCCGGACTTTGATTATTGCTGGCACCCCGCCATTTTTTTATTTTTGTGGATAGTGCTGCTGGACTCTTTCTTTTATATATACAGTATATATATATGTAAATATATATATTGTAAGCTTGCACTCACGTTTTGGCCGCCATCTTGGACTAGCGTAGGGGGGTCATTGCTCACAGGATCGCCGTCTGTCGTAGATCGGTTATTGGCACATCCAATATAAGGCACTCCGACTGCAGGCTTTTAGTTTCACTGGCCTCAACCAGTTTTATTGAGGCAAGTAGGTTACAGAAATAACAGACATAAATAAAAAACCTCGGCCACTCACTAAACATATAGAAAGAGTCCCTCTCTCACTAAAGAGCAGGACCTAACGTCCTGTCTCACCAAACTCTCTCTCAGTCTCCCGTTGGGTCCCGGCTTCTTTCAAGTCTCTGGGGGCCAGAGCCTCCCACACACTACTGCTCTCCTGTTGCTACCACTGTCTGGTACCCAAACCAGGGCCCCCGTACCCCTGGAGTAGGAGGCTTTTATTAGGTCTCCAGAGAGCTATACAATATCGGGGGCTGGAACCCAGGGACCTGGGAATGGGGGGGACAGCCACCCACCCAAACTATAGCTGTCCCGAAAGAGCCACACCATACATAGCTCCCTTGCAGTTTTAGCCGCTACTGTACGTGTCAGTAATATATAATCACGGGAACACAATGTAGGTGGCTTTTCCCCCACCGAGTCGGTCCTGGGTGTGGCGCAATCTGAAGAAGGACTTTAACTGTAGACCACTAGTGGCAGGATCATGCGACTACAAGTGGTCGAAATGTCACATACCCCCCCCCTCTGATGAAGGCCATAGGGCTTTCTCACATTTGCCCAGGCTCTCTCCGGGGTTTTAAAACTCCTACTTTGGGGCAATATCTTACCACGTTCGCTGGGGCAGAGATGACCTTGGGGCACATACATAGCTGTGAACTCATCCCATGCATTCACCCTACAGCGGGCAACAGACTGACCATAGCCACTTTTTACAGGTGACACAACCCATGCACGCTCTGCCACACAGATGTCATCATTAGTGATGAGCGATTACGTTGACTATCGTCATCGGGTCGGGTAGCGATATCGGCAAATTTTCAAGACGATTTCCGATAGTCGATTTGATTATCGCCGATGACCCTTTTAAAATCTATGGGAGAGCAACAACAAACCCTTTATTGTTACACCCAAACAGGGCTGGGAGAAGCTGGAATTAACATCCACAACAGTCAAATGGATACATGCTACATCTTAAGCAACACACTTAGGCTATAAAAGCCACAAAAAAAAAAAGTCACAGACCATTCACTATCCCTGTCTTGTACCACAGCCTGACCCTTAAAACCCGCATCACCCACAAATTAAAAAAATTGCCCGAAGGCAGTTATGATTTGAAAACCCTCATTTTTTCTTGAACTGGACATTGACTATACCTGTCCTGGACCACAGCATGAGCCCCAAACCTGCATGACCCCCAGATTTAAAAAGTGCCGGAAATAGGAGTCTTTCAACCACCATTTTAGTTGAACTGGACATTGACTATATCTGTCCTGTACCGCAGTATGACCATTAAACCTGTCTGACCCCCAGATTAAAAAGTGCCGAAAAGGAGTTTTCCCCCTTTT